>LN891230.1:0-10414 GCA_900010015.1 Tuber aestivum
GGGGGAGTTCCTTGTCAGTCCAGTCTTCCATCGAACTGCCTCTTCCAACTTCCGATTTTCCTCCTCCAAATCAAACACCCGATTCCTCAAACCTCTATACACCGACTTGTATTCTGCCAACATGTGAAAGATTACCTTAATATTCTTTGTCACATCTCCAAGGTTATCGTATCCTTCCTTACTGCCAAGTAGCACTCTCCTGACCTCCTCATCCTGGTAGTCCGACTCTGAACTCGAATCTGAACTATCCTCCAAGGGACTGGGAGCATCGCCGGTGCATGTGATGGCAGCCAGGGTTCCTATTTCGTCAAGGACTTCGAGAATGAAGTCCCGCGACACCACCGATTGTGAACATCTTGAGCGGGGGGCATACCATTCCTCATACCACCTCTTCAAATCCCCATCAATTGCATCAAGTTGCCTCATCGCATCCTGTGCCCTTGCCACCCGTGCGTCCATTGATTTGGGCTGGGTAGGTGGTTGTACCACAATGGGTGAACTGGATCGGACCAGGGAAGAGGCGATTGCAACAGAGTCAAACCACTTGCTCTCTCCTGACCCAATTGCTTCGGTATTCTGATTTCCCCCCATGTCCATGGGGGTGTCCCTAGCAATCACCTCCGAAGAGGGGAGCACATCATCAGTAGCCAAAGGAGGGGATCTTGCCCTATCCGTCGACTCAATAGTTGAAGCCGGGTACGGAACCAGCTTAAGCCCAGGGGCAGTCTGTTACCTGATTTCACCCAAGGTCAGTTGTTCCCTGGGGACCGCTATCATCTTCCTTCCCTCCGTAGTTGGCACCCCTTTGGTAGGTGTGAGCACCGAACCCGAGCTTCCACTGGACACAGATACCAGCGTAGGGTCAGGTGATTGGGATCGCCCACGTCGTTTTCGTTCCTCAGATGCGGGTGGCGTGGGTTCATAGTTGGAGTCCAACCGAGGCATCAAGGTCAAGCTTTCTACCGTATATTATCCGGTGGCCAGACGACATTGAGGCCAAGAAGGAGGGAGTGGAATAACTTCTTTGAGCCAGCGGGGCCAGTGTTTCCGGCGCCATTGTTTCCACAATCGCTTGAGGCATAATTTGTCTCGGAGGGGTAGATGCCCAGCTCGAGGCTTCCCTAGTCACAGGAGCAGGAGGGGCTGGGATGGAGGACTCCGGCATCAGCGCTTGTAAATCCTGAGGAGTCGAGGAGTTGTGGGATGGAGAAAATTCCGATCCCCCGTCTGGGTTGTGCCGGTGGAACAGCCCTGTGGTGGAAGCGAGGTCGAGGCTGCATTCTACCAAACAAGCGGGCCCAGCGCCCGACCAGGTAACGGTCAACTAAACATTCCACCTCTTTCATCGTGACAGGCTTGGCATTCACAACCATAACGCTCATACCAGTATCAAACGCCTTATTCATAGCGTCGACGCAACCGGAATTGTGATCAAACGAGAGGAACATGGAGTCACCTCCCGGTGCACGGTAGGACCGTGGCTTTATCTCGACAAGGCCGCAGTGGTGTTTCACTGCATCACGTGCAGTAACGGCAACATCAATGATAGCTGAGGTTGGGTTCAACGTAAAGGGGGAAGGTTCAGCATCCGAAATCATGGACGATGTAACCTCAAACGACAAGGCCAAGGCCTGAGAAGAATGGGAGGGAGACGACATGTCTACCCGCCCGACTGCACCAGGGATTACCTGGCTTAAACCACGGATATCTGGCCCTGAATGCCTTCGAGGCTAGGTAGCGCACACCAACTCGACCCTAAGCGAGGGGAGGAGGGTAGTAAATGTTTCAAGTAACGCGAAACAAAATAAACAAACAAAGTGCAAAATAAATAACCAAGCCAAAAAGCTTCAAAGAGGTACAGGAATATCCCTCAAACATAAGAAAGGGTGTCCAAATAATATCTAAGTTTATTTAGACTTGTCACGCCAAAGCATGGCTTATGATCGAGCGCCCCCCCGACAGGAGCTTAACGCCTGTCGCGATCCACCGATGGGACTGGGGCCCTGCCACCCCTGCTAAAAACAGGCAACTAAATACAAGATACTGATCCTGCGTACCCATACCGTTAACCACCGGAGTGAGCGAGCACCAAAACTAAAGCTAAAGTACAAGTCCATCAACATTCCGGCATCCATCTGCTCCACCCAGCCAGGCCATGGAAATCCCAGCACAATCAAAAAATCACTACCACTGGCAGCATTGCCCCAGCCTCACACCTAAAATCCTAATAATATCATAACAAAATAAATCCACCAAAGCCAACCCCACCTGGTACACAAGAAAGCGTTCCAATACTGTCCCTTGGAAGAGCCATGACAAAGGGGCGGTACAAAGCCGGTTTCCCCTAAGCAATCACTCGAGGCAGGCCAGACAGCCATACCCTTTGCACCGTAATAGCCAACCCGAGAAACCCCTAGGGTACTATCGTTATAGGTATCCCACCCTATGTCGAGCCAACCATATCCACCTCTTCCTCATGTTCCTCCGAGGCTTCAGATTCGTGGGTATCTGGATGGGGGCGAGAAGGGCAAACAGGTGAGTGGGATTCGTGTGGGCCATCACAGTTCACACACCTGGGTGTGGCATGGCTGCAAGGACGGCCGCAACGATGGCAGGTAACAGTAGGGCAGGAGTGATCCCCAGTAGGGTGAGGGAGGAGGCACCAGTGGCAGGAAGGAGGCACGATGCATTTGATGCTGTGGTGGCCAAAGGTGTGACAGATGGCACACTGGGTGTATTTATTGAAGCGTAAATGGCGTTCAGTACAGTAGGTGTTGGAGAAGGGAGAGAGGCGTTTGCCAACAAAAGAACGATCCTTGGGTCCAGTGATGGAAATAAAAACGGTTGAGGCACGTTTGCCGATGTGCGCTATATCTGAGGTAAGCCACCTAGGCTGTTCGGTAAGAAATAAGCCTGAGTTAAAGGTAGTAAGTTCTTGGACAAGTGATGCCAGAGGTATGGAGGTAGCAATGCCATGTACCAGAAGCTGGATGGCAGGGGTGTCAAGGTGGACGGTAGAGGCACCAGGAATGAGGTGCAAAAAGGTGCCAACTTTACTGTTGACAGTGGTTGCTCTAACTGTATCCATAGTAGTGAGGGTAACATGTCTGTCCAAGAAGGAGACAGACTGGATGATAGTGGAGGCCAGGGCCTGGTTGATACTGTCGCGTAGCTGTACAGCAGCAGAGGTAATGGGGGCAACCTCTCTTTTGATGATGAGCCGACGCTCGCGCATGGGGAGGCCCTTTGTCTTATCGGTAAGGGGCTTGGCCAAAGTAGAGGAGTTTTTGGCTGGCTTGAGGCGAGGCGTCACGGGTTTGTAAGAGGGCTTCCTTGTCCTCCTAGCGACAGTAGCCCAGGAAGGAGGAGCTGCTGGGCCGGGAGGTCTTGTATGGGGAAGGGTAAGTGGTAGGGGAGGAACAGAGGGTTGCTCTGTATTGTCTGTAGTAGGAGGTGCTGGCGGGGCAGTAGTATGTGCAGGCTGAGATAGAGTGGAGGCCCGAAGGGCGTCCAACTCCTTGGTTAGGGCGGTGATGTGCTCGGTTCGCGCATCGGTCGCCTTCCGCTAGTCTTTGTGCAAAATTTGCATCATGTAGCATATAACGGGAAAGGCTTATCCAAAGGTGAGAGGTTCTTCAATCCCAGCTGCCTCTGCCAAATCATCAAACATCTTCAAGAAGATGCCATTAGCACCTTCATAGGCCTCTGGTACTTGTATAGTTGAGGTGGTACGACTGCGTGGTCGTTTAAGCGAGGGGGCCTAGAGGCCGAAAGATAGGGGATTGCCCAACCTACGAAGCCCCGTCAGGCTGCTTAAGAGGTTGGGGAACGAGAGGAGGTGATGACCCCATACTAGAGATGATGAGGAGCAACCTTGACCCCGGTCGGGCCAAAGAAAGGTATGGTGGTAGATAAGATAATTCCTTGGCGCGTAAGAAAGGTTGTCCAAATAATATCTAAGTTTATTTATACTGGTCGCGCCAAAACATGGCTTATGATCGAGCGCCCCCCCGACCGGAGCTTAATGCCAGTCGGGATCCACCAATAGGACTGGGGCCCTGCTACCCGCGCTAAAAGATGCAACCAAATAATAGATATCAATCCTCCGTTCCCATACTGTTAACCACTCCAGTGAGCAAGCTCCAACACCAAAGCTAAAGTACAAGTCCATCAACAGCCCGGCACGTCTCCGCTCAACCTATCCAGGCCACGGAAATCCCAGCACAATTAAAAATATCACCACCAGCGGGAGCATTGCTCCAGCCTCATGCCTCTTATCCTCATAAAATTCATATCAAAAAAAATCCTCCTACATCAATCCCACCCAGCACCCAAGAAAGCGTTCCAGTACTGTCTCTTGGTAGGGCCATGACAAAGGGGCGGTACGAAGCCAGTTTCCCCTAAGCAATCAGTCGAGGCCTGCCTTGACAGCCCACCCCTTGCACCACAATAGTCAACCCGATACACCCCTAGGGCATTTTCATTACAGGTATCCCAACCTATATAGAGTCATCCATGTCCACCTCTTCTTGATGTTCCTGCGAGACCTCAGATTCTTGGGTATCTGGACGGGGGCGAGCAGGTTAAACAGGCGCGTGGGATTTGTGTAGGCCATCACAGTTCACACACCTGCATGTGGTATCGCTGCAGGGATGGCCATGAAGGCAGCAGGTAGCGGTAGGGCAGGTGTGGTCCCCAGGAGCGTGAGGGAGGAGGCACCAGCGGCAGGAAGCAGGTGAGGTGCATTTGTTACTATGGTAGCCAAACTTGTGGCAGTTGGCATACTGAGCATATTTGTTGAAGCGTAGACGGCACTCAGTACAGTCGGTATTGGAGAAGGCGGAAAGGTGTTTGCTGACGAAAGAGGCAGCCTTGGGTCCAGTGATGGAGATAACAACTGGTCAGGTGTTCTTGTTGATGCGTACTGAATCAGAGGTAAGCCATTGAGGCTGTTCGGTAAGAGATAAGCCTGACTTGCATGTGGTAAGTCCTTGGGCAAGAGATGCCAGAGAGGTAGAGGTAGCGATGCCATGTACCAGGAGCTGGGTGGCAGGGGTATCGAGATAAATAGTAGAGGCACCCGGAATGAGGTGCAAAAAAGTTCCCACTTTGCTGTTGACAGTTGTAGCTCTAACTGTGTCGATAGTAGTGAGAGTGACATGTCCATCCCAAAAGGAGACAGACTGGATGAGAGTAGAGGCTAGAGCCTGGTTAATACCGTTGCGTAGCTGCACGGTAGTACTGGTCCGGGGGGCAGCGTCTCGTTTGAGGATGAGCCGACGCTCAGGGATGGTGAGGCCCTTTTTCGTATCAGTAAGGGGCTTAGCCAAGGTAGAGCAGGCTTTGGCTGGCTTGAGGACAGGCTTCGTGGGTTTCTGAGAGGGCTTCCTTGTCCTTGTAGTGACAGTAGCCCAAGAAGGAGGGGCTGGTGGGCCAGGAGGTCAGTTATGGGGAACGGTAGAAGGTAGGGGAGGAACAGAGGGTTGCTCTGCAGTAGCAGTAGTAGGAGGTGCCGGCGGGGCAGTGGTTGGAGCAGGATGAGATAGGATGGAGGCGCGAAGCTCGTCCAGTTTCTCCATACGGGCGGTGATGTTCTCGGTTAGCCCATTGGTCGCCTTTCTGTAGTCTTCATGCAAAATTTGCATCATGTGGATCAGTACTGGAAAGGCTTTTGCAAAACTGCACGGTGCATCAATTTTCTGTTCCTGTGCCAACTGTTCAAACATGCTCATGAAGGCACCGTAAGGGGCTTCAAAGTCATCTATTGTGTCTCGATTTAGGGAGGTGGTAATGCCGCTGCGCGGGCGTTTAAGCGAGGTGGGGCCTGGAGCCCCAAAGATAGGTGATCGCCGACTCTGCGAACCCCCGTCAGCCTGCATAGGAAGTTGCGGAACGAGAGGGGGTGATGAGCCCATGATGGAGATGATGAGGAGGAACTTTGACCCCAGTCGGGCCAAAGCAAAGTATCATGGTGGATAAGATAATTCCCTGGAATGTAAGAAAGGGTGTCCAAATTATATCTAAGTTTATTTATACTAGTCGCGCCAAAACATGGCTTATCCTCGAGCACCCCCTCAACAGGAACTTAACGCCGGCCGGGATCCACCGCTGGGACTGGGGCCCTGCTGCCCCAACTTAAATCAGCCAACTAAATACAAGATACTGATGCTCGCGCCCCGTACCATTAACCACTCTAGTGAGTGAGCACCAACACCAAAGCTAAAGTACAAGTCTAGCAATAGTCCAGTACCTACCCATTCTATCTAGCCAGACCACGGGAATCCCAGCACAATCAAAAATCACTACCACCGGCAGCATAGCTCTGATCTCGCACCAAAATTCCTAATAAAAATCATAACAAATAAAATCCACCACCATCAACCCCATCCGGCACCCAAGAAAACGTTCTAGGACGGTCCCTCAAAAGGGCCATGACAGACGGGCGGTACAAAGCCAGTCTCGCCTAAGTAATCAGTTGAGGCAGGCATAAACCACACCCCTTGCACTGTAATAGCTAACCCTAGGAACCCCTAGGGCATCATTATTATCGGTATCCCAACCTATGTAGAGCCAGCCATGTCCACCTCGTCTTCATGTTCCTCCGCATCCTCAGACTCTAGGGTGGCTTGACGCAGGTGAGAAGGGCAAACAGGTGAGTCGGATTCATGCAGGCTATCACAGTTCACACACCTGGGTGTCATATGGCTGCGAGGACTGCCACGAAGGCGACAGGTAGCAGTAGGGCAGGAGTTATCATTATGATTATATCTCATTAAGCTTATGGAGCCAAAGGCTATGAGGCTGTGAAAGTACATAATTGTAGTGTTTCCCACTACTGGTCCTTAATTCCATCTCCTCCATCATTGTGTCTCCTGTTTACTGGGCCCTCTGCCATCCAATTTCCCTCTATTCCAGCCCCTGGCCTGCTGCCATCCTCCATTCCCTCCATCTCTCCACCTCTGTCTCCCCCCATTCATATCCCAGTCCTCCTTCCTCCTCTTCCCAAATTGTATCCTCCATCCCACTACTTCCATTGCCAGAGCCCTCACACTCTGCCACTTGTCCAAGGTGGCCTTGCCTAGTTGCAACCCAACTCTTTCTCACAAACTCTCCTAAAGCCACTAGCCCAGCCTTAGATCCAAGCACATCTGGGGGGTGAAAGTGTTGAGCCACTGATCTTAGGAGGTGTCTATGCTGTTGGTATCTGCTGCAGTATAGGATCAGGTGTTCTGGTGTCTGTGCTGGTGGTGTGCTCTTAGTACAACTGCATCTGTCACTAACATTATCATCCAATCTGCTAAGATAGGAATTGAAGTAGCCATGCCCAAGCCTAAGTTCGGTGACAGTTGCAACTTGCGGTCTGTGGAGCTGAAAGAAGTGTAGTGGAGGATGCAGAGGAGGTACGTGGAAGTGGATAGACCTATAATGTCTGCCCTGTTTAGCTGGTTGTAGCTGTGTCCAGTACTGGTGCCAGGCTTTAAGGGCAGACTGCTTGATCTGTGTCTTCAATTTGGTCAGTGTGAGATAACTGTCTATATCAGGTTGGGGATACTCAGCTGCTTGTTTTGCAAGTCTGTCAGCTTCATCATTACCTTGAATACCAGTGTGACTTGGTACCCACTGGAGATGAAGCTGTAAGTCCAGGTCAGAGGATAGAAGGTCCTTTGTAAGTGGTTGAATCTGTTGAGAAATTTGTTGTCCAGGGTGGGGAGAGAATCTGTGAGAGTTGCTGATTGCTGCTTGGTTGTCTGTGAAAACCCAGATGTGCTTGAAGGATAGGCTAGACCTGCTGGCTTCTGTGAGTGCTCTGGCATTACCTACCAATTCCCCATCATACACCTTCATCCCAAATCCTAATCCAACTCTCCATCTTCCAACAATCCCACCACCATGCATCATTACCACTCCTGCTCCTACTCCACCATTTTGCAGTTTACTTCCATCTGTGTAGAGAACAAGGTTTTCTGAATTGTTGAGGGAGTTGAGGAGAGCAATATGACTTTTGGCTGCAGTCTCTTTGTCTTCCTGGCTGATAGTAATATCAAGTCTGGAGGTGGTGTGAGGCAGGTTGGTATCCCAGGGTGGTTGCAGGTTTGGGTAACACTTTTCAACATCTTGTCCTACAGGCAGGAATGAACTTAGTGTATTTAATACTTTTATTAGTTGGGTGGGGAACTTAGCTTGCTCAGAATCAGTTTTCCTCCAATCAGCCTGCATCTTGCCATATGGCTCCTGCTGAGGATTTCACAAGTATGATCTGTTATGTTGCTTGTAGGTAGAAGTCCAAGATATGTCACTCTCAGAGGAGGAGGAGTATGGTCTGTCTAGCGGAATGGATGAGGAAAGGGTGCTTGGGAATGAGCTGGGTATTCTCTGCCTGATAGGATGGTCTGACAGCATCTGTAAAACTCTCTAAGCATATCTCTTACACTGTCTGTCAAGTCTCAATGGAATGGGAAGGGTGGCTGCTTCAATCTCCATTGCAGCAGTTGGGGAAGTTCTGAAAGCCCCCAGGATTCTTCTGTTTGCCTCTGCCTGCAACTTCTGTAACTTGTTAGCAAGACCAATTTGACCTTTCCACCAGACCTCTGCTCCATAGTCAGCTATTGCAGTAATGCAGGTGTAGTATAGTTGCCTCATTGCTGGTGCTGAAAGGCCCCATTCTGAGTTGGATAATCTAGAAATCATGTTAAGTGCCCTAGTTGCTGCAGCTGTCTTCTGGTTCATATGGTAGTTAAACAAAAGCTTCCTGTCAAGCCAAACTCCTAGCCATCTAAGATGCGGAGAAGGGAAGACAACAGAGCCATGAGGAAGAGTGATAGGGGAGTTGGTAGTAAAGTCCCTTGTTTTGTTGTGAAAGTGCATGAGTTCTGTCTTGGGATCATCAAATACTATTACATTGTCAGCTGCCCAACTCCAGGCCCTTCTGGCTACTACCTCCAATGCCTTGGAGTTAGCCTGCTTAGAGGGGCCTGTGACTATAAAAGCAATATCATCAATAAAGGAGGGGGATCTTAGCTGTGGAGTAAAAACTCCTGGTTCCAAGTCCTTGAACAGGTTTGTTAAGTAGAATAGGAAGAGGATGGGTGAAATGGGAGAGCCTTGAGGAATGCCTGTGTTGACTGGCAGGAGAGGTTGTCTTTGTCAATCAAAAGCTAACCCCAGTTTCCTGTTGGAGAGGAAGCTGTCTGTTCAGGTAAGAACTGGTGGAGGAAATCCTAAAGACTGCAGCACCAAGAGTAGTTGTGTTTTGCTAACATGGTCAAATGCACCTTTAAGATCAACAAAGAGGGCAGAAAGGACTTTACCATTCAACTTAGCCTGCTGAATATCATGTGTTAATGCCATCACTGCATCCACTGCACTTCTTCCTTTCCTTCCTCCCATTTGCTCTGAGTGAAGAAGGCCTTTAGTTTCTGCACTGTAAGCTAGTCTGTTGGCCATTATCTTTTCTGAAATCTTTTCTAAGCGGTTTAGCAGAGAGACAGGTCTATAAGCTTTGGGGTTAGTGTAGTCTGCTTTGTTAGGTTTTCTGATTATAGCTCCAGTTGCCCCACTCCAGCATTGGGGATGATACCCTGTCTTCAGTACAGTTTGAAATAACTTATCAAGAGGGATAGGAATTGCATGATACACTTGCCTCAGACAAAGAAAGTTAATACCATCAGGTCCTGGAGCTTTATGAGGTGCAGATTTGAAGATTGCATCTTTCACCTCCTTGTCAGTAATATCATACCAGGGAAAGCACTTATCTATTTCTATATCCTCATGGTTGACAGTTGTTTTGCTTACAGGTGGATTAGGGAACATGGCTTCTGTGAACATTATGCACTTACTATCAAAGTCAGTAGCACACTGTAGGTCACAAGAGAGCGGAGGAGTTTTGAGGAACTTAGTTGGTCTAGTATACTTAACTGCAGTAAAGATATCTTGACCCCTAGCGGAGTTGAGAAAACCCTTCCAGCAGTTAGATTTGCTGTCTCTGATTTTCCTAAAGTACCTATTATTTATTATTATTATATGTCATTAAGTTTATGGAGCCAGCATCCTCCGTCTCCGTTACAACTCCGGTCATTGAAAATTATTTCCTAATCGGGAACGACTCAACACCAGGAATCTATCACCACTTTTTCGGTCGCGCACCCCCCGCACTGGGGGGGTGTAGGCCTTCAACTCCTCCACTTTGGACTCTTTGAAGTCCTCCCTCCTCCTTCTCGGTCCCTCAGGGGAAGTTAATCCTCCTGTCGCCCTCCCCTCGTTGCCCCAGGAGCTTATCAAGTGCTCCACCTCCTCTCTTGTCCCGCCCTGGCTAGGCTTCGCTTAGCTTTGGCACGGTCGGCTTGAGGGAGGGGGGTTTTGGTCAGTCATCTGATGGTCGGCTTGGTTATCGGCGGGCAGGTCGTGGGTTCCGGAA
>LN891230.1:14563-45994 GCA_900010015.1 Tuber aestivum
AAAAAAAAAAAAAAAAAAAAAAAAAATAAACTACGCTTATGGAGCCAAAGGCTATGAAGCAGCACTACATACATCTGGGCACTCTCAAGTACCTGGGCTATGGATCCGTCTCTTACTACATGAGAGTATCATCTTTTTGCTGCGAACCCCGGCCAAAGCGCAAATAACAAAATAAATCCTCCTCCCCGCCTAAAGCCGAACAGATAAAGGAAATACAATGTAATGAAACCTGAACAGCCCTGCTCCTCCTATCAGTTGCTGCCTGGTGTGCATGTAGGTAGGTAGGACAATCCTTAGAGGTCGCAAGGTGATTGTTGCCACAGTTGAGGCAGAGGATTGTGGTATGAAGGCATGGTTTGCCCTTGGCAGCGCAGTCTGACCTTCCACAAGTGAGGAGGTGGGCCGGGTGTTCCTGAGAACAGATCGCGCAGTGTGGGGTCTTGTTGCATTGGCTTGGGTGGTTGCCAAACTCCATGCATCTGGAGCACTGGGTGTCAGGACCAAAGGTGAGGTAACGTTGCACCTTAAATTTCCTGCCAAAAAGGGAGAGGCATCTACTGAGGGCTTTGTCTGTGGGGTCTTTGCCTGCAATCATGAGAACCATAGCTGATGCAGCTTTGTTCTGGCGTTGGGCTTCCGTGGTGAGCCATCTGGGAGGGCCGGGGAGGTGGGTCCCAGGGTTGAATCCTTCAATCTCTGCCTGGACTGTGGGGAAGGTAGTGGTAGTTAGCATGCCGTGAATGATGACCTTATGCCAGACTTCATCTTTTCTGAGGCCGGAGGCGGCAGGAATGGTAGCTCGAATAGCTTCCTCAATAACAAAGCGATGGTTATCGAAGACAGTAGCGGCAGCAGTGTTATCCTTGGTAATGAGGAGGACATGGTGGTTAGGCGTGAACTCAATGGTTGAGACAAGGTCTTTTTTGATTGCTGTATTGACAGCATCGCGAATGTGGAGCTGGTTGGTGTCATCTGGGAGGGCAGTACCATCTCTTTCAATAACAATAGTACGGTCGCGTTTCGTCAAAACTTCAGCTGGTGAAGTTCTGTTTGGTGTAGTGGTAGAGGGGCGGGCAGGGAGTGGTTTGGCTGTCCTCTGGACCCAGGTTGGCTGAGGTGGGGGGTTTGGTAGTGTTGGGGGTGGGGGAGCGGGGGTGGAGGCGTGCTGTTGAAGCTGTTCTTGTAGGTGTGAAATTTGTTGGTTGAGCTCGTCAATTTGCCCTTTCACAACTGTAGTCTCACTGATGTGCCTTTGCTGGACAATGCTGAGGTGGTTGATAAGCGATTGGAAGGAGTCCTTAAGATAGTTGACTTGTAGTTTGGTGCAGAGGTTGGTGTCTCTGTTAGGATTGTTTTGTTCCCATGGGGACCACTGAGCAGAGCCAGATGTGGGTGGGTTTGGGGCAGCAGGAGGCGGGACTGTATCCACAGGAGAAGGAAGGTCTTCAACCATCTCGGTGTCTCCAGGCGTGGTTGGAGCTGGGGTACTCTGGTGGGGTTGAAATGGGTGTGCCAGGGGGTTGGCAGCACCCCTGCCTCTGCCTCTAGCCCGTGGAGGCATCAGAGGTGATGGGAGAAGGACTCAGTTGATAAAAGGTGATGGGAAACAAATAACAGAGGATGATTTGTTGATGAAAAGTCTGTAAAATGGGTGGGGAAGCGTGAAGATTTGGTTGTTGAGCAATGAGGTGGGGGCTCGGCAAAAAACTTGCTGTGGTTTTTTCTTTCGCTGTGGTTGTAATGGCAACGGAGTCCTCACTTCCAGTATGTGCATCCTGATCTACTGCCCAGTCAATAAGTCTTTCAAAGATGTCCGGTGTAGCCAATGTTAAGTCCAAAATTGAAGTGCCATTCCCATATCTGTAGTTGTATGTAGGGGTATCTGGATAGTTCACTAGATCACATCTGTTGGCTCTAAACCAGTCTACTAGGATGTCACCTCTGATTTGTTGTTCAACTCCAGAGTTCCACCAACTGTGATGAGCATTGAAGTCACCACAGAGGATCGAGGATGGAGGTAGTTGTAGGTATTGTAGAGTTCTATCTATAGTATAGACTGGTCTAGAGTCTGGTGTCAGTTTTCTTCTTTTATTATAAATATTCCAAAAGGTAAACTTCTCTGTTCCGGCAAGTATCTGGAGTGGTAGTATATCACCATCAAGGTGGGGAAGGAGATCAGCTCTATAAGAACAAAAGATTTCCTGTCTGAATTTGCTTATATAGGCCGCAGTTCTAGGTTTTTCACCATTAGCAGTATCAGGTAGAATAGAATTAAAGGAGGGGTGCGAGTAACGAGTGCCATCAGATGCCAACCACGGCTCTTGAATGAGAATAATATCTGCTGTGCTATTAGTATAGTGTAGGAGTGAGGTCAATACTTCATAAGTCTTTGCACAATTGTGCTGAACAATAGAGATTGGTTTGCCTCTCATAAAGAATGAGAGGGATTGTCAGTAGCAGGGAGCTCAGGTTTCCTGATAAGGTTCCTATGAACTGTACACCTCTGATCAGTAGACTTGTGGGTTCCCTCACAGTTAGCACACTTAAGTAGGGTATGGGGACATTCCTTATCGGCCTGGCAGGTTGCACACTTGTGCAGTCTGGTTGAGTGTTCACCAGCACAGAGTTGACATCTTGGATCATGTCTGTAGACCTTCTGGTGATGTCCAAACTTCTGGCAGTTCCTGCATTGTGTTGAGGGTCTGGTATCAACAAACTCCGAAGTTCTGCCTGGGGTTCCTGCAATTATCAATCTGTTTCTCAGTGCATGTGTGAGTTCTTTTTGAGACTTGAAGGAAAGGACAAGGGAGGAGTGCAACTTCCCAACTCTAGCTTCTTGTTTGGTTAACCATCTTGAAGCAGCTGCCAACTGAAGGTTAGTATTATATGTTTCAATGTCTTCTCTGAAGGCTGCCATTTGGTTCTCCTCATTTTCTGCCACAAATAGATCAGTAGCAACAGAATGGGCAACTAGCTTATACCATCTGTCTCTCACTACCACCTCTTGCAAGCCAGGAATCAAAGAGGTCCAAAGGGCTTCCTGCTCCTTCAACTCTGCTGCAGTATTGCCTGGTTTGACCTCAATAACAATATTGTTGTTGACTGAGAGTCTAACAAGGACAACAGTGATATTGACTTTGGCCTTTAGGAGGGCAGAGTTGATGGAATCTCTGATCTGAAGATGGTTGAAGGTAGTAGGTGGGTGGGTAGGTTTGAGTATCAGAGTTCTCTCTGGCTCTGGAGTAGGATGAGAATGCCTCTCAGCAGATTTGGACTGACTAACTGGAGGAGATGTGGTAGGTTTTTCCTGTTGCACAATGTTAGCCCAAGTCTTAGAAGTAGGAGCAGGAGCTGGTAAAGGTGGAGCTGGAGCAGAAAGCTTCGCCAATGTTGTCAATGTATGCTCCGAGGGCTTTTCTTGCTTGTTGAGTCTCTCTTCAAGGTCAGAGTGAATAGCAGCAGGGTGGGAGGAGGATTCAGAAGTAGCATTCTTGTCAGCATAGGTGCTGATGTTAGATAGCACTTGGTTAAGAAAGTCCTGTTCTTCAGTATCATAGTGATGCTTAACTTCTGCAATTTGCTCAATGAGGTCCAAAATAAACTCTTCAAAGGACAAGAAACCAGGCCTTGGAGAAGAGCTAATAGACGGAGGAGGTCTTTGGGCAGAGGTAGGAGGGGGTGGAGAGGAGCTGCAGAGTTCTTGTAAGAGACTAGAGGAGGAGGTAGGGATAGGTGAATGCCTGAATCTGGAGTGAGCTCTATTCTTATGAATAGACATGTCAGGAGCAGGAGGGAGCCTGGCAGGAGGGGTGTGTGGGTCAGACCCCAGTGAAGAGTTCAAAGAACTACTACTATTCAGTGGGACTGGAATGGTGGTAGTCCTATAGTGGGTAGGATAGATAGGCATAACAGACTCAAAAATGCGGAAATTGCTAAGTCCTTTCTGTAGTGGGACAGAGTGGATTGGTGGAAGAGAGGGGTAGAGTACAGGGGTGGTAGAGGGCAGGTGGCAACCACAGGAAAATCAAACAACAGAGGGAAACAAAGAACTAAAGGTGAACAGAGGATACAAAAGAAGAGCTACTCCGCTGAAAATTGAATAGGAGCCTCTACTAGCAAAGAACAGCAGACTGTACAAATTTGAGAGCAGGAGCTCTCAAACTCACTAAGTACTGTGGTGGAGGAGGCCAATGCAGGCGTACAAATAGGGGTAAAACCAGGATTTTGTGCCAAGATGGGGGTAAAAGGAGGAATAAAGTTCTGAAAATTGGTGACAAGGTTTAAAGTAAGTTATTAAGCAGGAATCTCTGTGCAGGAAAAGGGAGGAGTGGCGGTGGCTGAGAAAATTTATGGTAGAGGTCTTGGTTGCTGTTCCTAAAGTACCTCTTCCTAGATCTTTTGTAGTCAGTGTAGTCAGTGTCAAGTCTGGAGTGTTTCCATATTCTGCAGCATTTGGCCATCTCAGTCCTCATACTAGCAAGTTCCTCAGTCCACCACCTCTTTGATCTAGAGCAAGGTTTGTTAAGAGGAACATGGAGAGAGAGAGACTGGTGAATTGAGTCTGTGAGAATACATGCAACCTGGTCTAAGGATTCAGCTGTACCATTATGAAGCAGGAGAGTAAATGTAGGGCAAGACTTAGCCATTAATTCCTGCAGTGTCTTGTGAAAAGATTTCCAATCTGCTGCCTTCCTGTTGAATTTATTGCTCATAGGACTTGGAACTAAGCAGTTAGCATCCAATACTAGGGAGAATCTTACCACCTCATGGTCACTTCCAGTATGTGCATCCTGATCCATAGCCCAGTCAACTAGCCTGTCAAAGATATCAGGAGTACCTAGTGTGAAGTCCAATATTGAAGTCGCATTTCCTTGTCTGTAGTTGTAGGTAGGACTATCAGGGTAGTTGACTAGATCACATCTGTTAGCTATAAACCAGTCCACTAGAGAGTCACCTCTGATTTGCTGTTGAACTTCAGAATTCCATCAGGGATGATGGGCATTGAAGTCATCACAAAGGATTGAGGATGGTGGTAGCTGAATGTACTGTAAAGTTCTGTCCATAGTATAGACTGGTCTAGTGTCTGGTGTTAGTCTTCTTCTTTCATTATAAATATTCCAAAGGGTAAACTTGTCTGTTCCAGCTAGAATCTGGAGTGGAAGGATATCACCATCAAGGTGAGGAAGAAGGTCAGCTCTATAAGAACAAAAGATATCTTGTCTGGATTTGCTAATGTAGGCAGCAGTTCTAGGTTTTTCACCATCAGCAGTATCAGGTAGAATAGAATCAAAGGAGGGGTGAGAGTAAGGAGTACCATCAGATGCCAGCCAGGGATCTTGAATCAAAATAATATCGGCTTTGCCATTAGTGTAGCGAAGGAGAGAGGTCAGAACTTCATAGGTCTTTGCACAATTGTGCTGGATAATAGAGATTGGCTTGCCTCTCATAAGGAATGAGAGGGGTTGTCAGCAGCAGCAGGTTCAGGTTTCTTGACAATATTCCTATAAACCTCACACCTTAAGTCACTAGATTTGTGAGATCCCTCACAGTTAGCATACTTGAACTGGGTATGAGAACCCTCTTTGTTAGCCTGACAGGTAGAGCATTGGTGTAGCCTAGTGGGGTGAGTTCCACCACAGAGTTGACACCTAGGATCCTGCCTGCAGACTTTCTGATAATGTCCAAACTTCTGACAGTTTCTGCATTGTGAGGTGGGTCTGGTATCCATGAACTCTGAAGTTCTTACAGAAGTTCCTGCAATTACAAGTCTATTTCTCAGTGCATGCTTCAATTCCCTAGCAGTTTTAAAGAAAAGAACTAGGGAGGAGTGTAACTTTCCTGCTCTGGCCTCTGCTCTGGTCAGCCATCTGGGTGGAGCAGCCAGCAGAATATCCTGGTTGTAGGTCTCAATGTCCTCTCTGAAGGCTTCCATTTCCGTCTCCTCACTGTCTGCCACAATCATGTCAGTAGAAACTGAGTGTGCAACGAACTTGTACCATTTCTTCCTGACAACCATTTCCTATAATCCAGGTACCGGATGGCTCCACACAGTTTCCTGCTCCTTCAACTCAGCTGCAGTGTTGCCAGGCTTCACTTCAATAATAATGTTGTTATTAACAGATAGCCTGACCAGAACCACAGTAATGTTCAAGTCAGCCTTCTGTAAGGCTTGATTCATAGCTTCTCTGATCTGAAGTTGGTTGAAGTTGGTAGGAGGGTGGGTGGATTTGAGGATCAGGGTCCTCTCAGGCTCAGGCACAAGATCAGGGGATCTTTTAGGAGGATTAGACTTGGTGACAGAGGTAGAGGTGACTGATTGATTCTGTTTAACAATGTTAGCCCAGGTCTTAGTAGAGGAGGAATAAGGGGGATTGGTGGTAGCAGAGGTGGTAGTAAGCTTGTCCAAGGTGGTCAAGATAGACTGCAAAGTCTTTTCCTGCTTGTTTAGTCTGACTTCAATTTCAGCTGGGATTGGGGAAGGACTCTCAGAGTGGTTATTGTTAGGATAGCTGCTGATGTTAGTAATAAGTTGGGAGAGAAACTCCTGTTGAGGAGGGGTATAGTGCATCTTATTATCCTTAATTTCACCAACCAGCTCATGTAAGAACTGTTCAAAGATGGGATACTGAGGCCTCTGAGCTGAGGTAGGAGGAGGAAAGGAATAAGTGTAGTCCATATCTGGAGACAAGGAACTAGATGCAGGTGGTCTTTGGGCAGGAGTAGGCAGGACAGGAGTTACACCAAAAACTTCTTGTAGCTTACTAGAAGCAGGAGTAGGTGAAGGGCTAATAGGTCTTCTCTTATGTCCCCTTTTAAGAGCAGGAGGAGAGTATTGGTGGGGAAGGGTATTAAGAAGTGTCTGGGGATTAGAGCCAAGGGTAGAGGGTAAAGGACTACTACCATTCAGTAGAACTGTAATAGAGGTAGTCCTGTAGTGGGTTGGGTGAACAGGCATAATAGGCTCAAAAATGCGAAAATTGCTAAGTCCTTTCTGCAGTGGACCAGAGTAGGAAGGGAGTATGCAGGGGTAGAGTACAGGGGTGGTAGGGGGCAAGTGGCAACCAGAGGAAAATCAAAACAACAGGGAGGAACAAGGAAAGAAAACTAAGCAGAGGATGTGAAAGAAAAGCTACTCAGCTAAAAATTGAACAGGTACCTCTGCTAGCTAAGAACAGTAGGCTGTCCAAATTTGAGAGCAGAAGCTCTCAAACTGACTGAGTTCTGTGTTGAAGGGGCCCAATTGAGGGGTAAAAATAGGGGTAAAATCAGGATTTAGTGCCAAGATGGAGGTAAAAGGAGGAATAAAGTTCTGAAAATTGGTGAAAAGGTTTAAAGTGGTTTATTAAACAAGAATCTCTGTGCTGGAAAAAGGAGGAGTAGTGGTTGTTGAGAAAATTTATGGAGGGGGTCTTGGTTGCTCTGGTTGTTCCCTCATACAACTTGCTTTGGTTGTACCCCCGCACCTAGACCTCGTCTCCAGAATCCTGCCTGTCCTGATCATGGTGTGCCTTGGACTACCCGACCCTCAGTCCCTGTCCGTTACAGATTCACCATCTCGGACATTGATAGAAAGTGTTGGGAATACAACCACAGCAACAAAGACCCCCCCATAAATTTTCTCTGCAACCACCACTCCTCCTTCTTCCTGCACAGAGCTTCCTGTTTAATAATTTGCTTTAAACCTTTTCATCAATTTTCACAACTTTATTCCCCTTTTACCCCCATCTTGGTACAAAATCCTGGTTTTACCCCTATTTTTACCCCTGAATTGGCCTCCTCCACCACAGTACTCAGTGAGTTTGAGAGCTCCAGCTCTCAAATTTGGACTGCCTGTTGTTCTTTGCTAGCAGAGGCTCCTGTTCAGTTTTCAGCTGAGTAGCTCTTCTTTTACATCCTTGGTTCACTTTTTTCTTTTTTTCTTTTTTTTTCTTTTTTTGTTTCTCTCTGGTGTTTGATTTTCCTGTGGTTGCCACCTGCCCTCTACCACCCGTGTACTCTACCCCTGCATTCCACTACTCCACTCTGTCCCACTACAGAAAGGACATAGCAATTTTCGCATTTTTGAGTCTGTTATGCCTATCCATCCTAGCCAGTATTGGACTACCACCATTCCAGTCCCACAGAATGGTAGTAGTCCTTTAAACACCATACTGGGGTCTGACCCACACACTCCTCCAGCTAGACTCCCTCCTTCTCCTGACATGTCTATTTATATGAATAGGGCTTACTCTAGATTCTGACATTCACCTATACCAACCTCCTCTTCTGGTGTAACGGACAGGGTCCGACGGTCGGGTAGCCCAAGGCACACACAATCAGGGCAGGCAGGATTCTAGAGATGAGGTCTAGGTACCGAGGTACAACCGAAGCAAGTTGTACAAGGTTCAGGGTTCAGGGGTTTAGGGTCGGGGTCTAGGGGTTCAAGAGGATGCCAGAAAATAGAGGGTGTAATTCCTAGGTACAGGTGTCCAAATTCAATCTAAGTTTATTCATACTTGTTGCGCCAAAACATGGCTTATGATCGAGTGCCCCCCAGACAGGAGCTTAACGCCAGTTGGGATCCACCAATGGGACTGGGGCCCTAGTACCCACGACAAAAACAGGCAACTAAATACCAGGTACCAATCCTCCGTCCCCGTAGCGTCAACCACCTCAGTGAGCGAGCACCAACACTAAAACTAAAGTACAAGTCCATCGACAGTCCGGTACCCATCCGCTCCACCTCGCCAGGCCACGGAAATCCAAGCACAATCAATAAATCACTACTACTGGCAGCATTGGCCCAGCCTCGCACCTAAAATCCTCATAATATTACAACAAAAGAAATCGACCAACATCAATCCCACCTGGCACCCAAGAATGCGTTCCAGCACTGTCCCTTGGTAGGGCCATCACAGAGGGGCGGTACGAAGCCAGTTTCCCCTAAGCAATCAACCGCGGCGACCATAAAAGCCACACCCCTTGCACCATAATAGCCAACCCGAGATACCCCTAGGGCATTATTGTTATAGGTTTCCCAACCTATTTCGAGCCAACCATATCCACCTTTGCTTCATGTACCTCCGAAACCTCAGACACCTGGGTAGCTGAACTGGGATGAGAAGGGCAGACAGGCGAGTGATATTCGTGTGAGCCATCACAGTTCACACACCTGGGTGTGGTATGGCTGCAGAGACGGCCACAAAGGCGGCAGGTAGCGGTAGGGCAGGAGTGATCCCCAGTAGAGTGAGTGAGAAGGTACCAGCGGCAGGAAGCAGGTAGGGTGCATTTTATGCTGTGGTGGCCAAATGTATGATAGTTGGCAAACTGGGTGTATTTGTTGAAACGCAGGCGGCACACAGTACGATAGGCATTCGAGAAGGCAGATAGGCGTTTGCCAATATAAGAGGGAGCCTTGGGTCCAGTGATGGAAATAACCACAGATGAGGCAAGGTTGCCGATGCATGCTAAATCAGAGGTAAGCCATCTAGGCTGTTCAGTAAGAGATAAGCCTGTTATTATTATTATATCTCATTATCTCGCTTATGGAGCCAAAGGCTATGAAGCGGCACTATATACATCAGGGCACTCTCAAGTGCCAGTGCTATGGATCCGTCTCTTACTCCATGATAGTGTCATCTTTTTGCTGGGCACCCCGGCCAAAGCGCAAACAACAAAATAAGTCCTCCTCTCCGCCTAAAGCCTAACAGATAAAGGAAATACAAAGTAATAAAACCTAGACAGCCCTGCTCCTCCTATCAGTTGCTGCCTGGTGTGCATGTAGGTAGGTGGGACAATCCTTAGAGGTCGCGAGGTGATTGTTGCCACAGTTGAGGCAGAGGATTGTGGTGTGAAGGCACGGTTTACCCTTGGTTGGGCAGTCTGACCTTCCGCAAGTATGGAGGTGGGCTGGGTGTTCCTGGGAACAGATCACGCAGTGTGGGGTCTTGTTGCATTGGGTTGGGTGGTGGCCAAACTCCAAGCATCTGGAGCACTGGGTGTCAGGACCAAAGGTGAGATAACGTTGCACCTTAAACTTCCTGCCAAAGAGGGAGAGGCCTCTGGTGAGGGCTTTGTCTGTGGGGTCTTTGCCTGCAATCGTGAGAACCATGGCTGATGCAGCTTTGTTCTGGGGTTGGGCTTCAGTGGTGAGCCATCTGGGAGGGCGGGGGAGGTGGGTGCCAGGGTTGAAAGCTTTAATCTCTGCCTGGACTGTGGGGAAGGTAGTGGTGGTGGGGATGCTGTGGATGATGACCTTATGCCAGACTTCATCTTTTCTGAGGCCAGAGGCGGCAGGAATCGTAGCTCTGATAGCTTCCTCAATAACAAAGCGGTGGTTCTTGAGGACAGTGGAGGCAGGAGTGTTATCCTTGGTAATGAGGAGGACATGGTGGTTAGGCGTGAACTCAATAGTTGAGATAAGCTGTTTTTTGATTGCTGTGTTGACAGCATCGCGTATGTGGAGGAGGTTGGTGTCATCTGGGAGGGCAGTGCCATCTCTTTCAATAACAATGGTACGGTCGCGTTTGGTCAAAACTTCAGCTGGTGAAGTTCTGTTTGGTGTA
This sequence comes from Tuber aestivum, assembly GCA_900010015.1. Lineage (NCBI taxonomy): Eukaryota > Fungi > Ascomycota > Pezizomycetes > Pezizales > Tuberaceae > Tuber > Tuber aestivum. The sequence goes on from LN891230.1 coordinate 25,108, forward strand.
GTGGTAGAGGGGCGGGCAGGGAGTGCTTTGGCCGTCCTCTGGGCCCAGGTTTGCTGAGGTGGGGGGTTTGGTAGAGTTGGAAGTGGGGGAGCGGGGGTGGAGGCTTGCTGTTGAAGCTGTTGTTGTAGGTCTGAAATTTGTTGGTTGAGCTCGTCAATTTGCCCTTTCAAGACAGCTGTATCATTGATGTGTCTTTGCTGGACAATGCCAAGGTGGGTGATGAGTGATTGAAAGGAGTCCTCAAGGTAGCTGACTCGCAATCTGGTGTTGAGGGATGTGTCTCTGTCAGGGTTGTTTGGCTCCCATGGGGACCACTGAGCAGAGCCAGGTGTGGGTTGACTAGGAGTAGCGGGAGGCTGGACTGTGTCCACAGGAGAAGGAACATCTTCATCCATGTGGGTATCTCCAGGCGTGGGTGGTGCTGGGGTACTTGGGTGGGGTTGGAATGGGGGTGCCTGGGGGTTGGCAGCACCCCTACCTCTGCCTCTAGCCCGTGGAGGCATCAGAGGTGATGGGAGAAGGACTCAGTTGATAAAAGGTGATGGAAAACAAATGATAGAGGATGATTTGTTGATGAAAAGTCTGTAGAGTGGGAGGGGAAGCGTGAAGATTTGGTTGTTGACCAATGAGGTGGGGGCTCGGCGAAAAACTTGGTGTCGTTTTTTCTTTCGCTGTGGTTGTAACGGCAACGGAGTCTTGAGATAAGCCTGGATTGAGTGTGGTCAGTTCTTGGGTAAGTGATGCCCAAGAGGTAGAGGTAGGAATGCCGCGTACCACCAGCTGGGTGGCAGGAGTATCGAGGTGGACAGTTGAAGCACCAGGAATGAGGGGCAACAAGGTGTCAACTTTGCTGTTGACAGTTGTGGCTCTGATCGTGTCCATAGTGGTGAGAGTAACATCTCCATCCCAGTAGGAGGTAGATTGGATAAGGGTGGAGGCCAAGGCCTGCTTGATGCTGTCACGTAGCTGTACAGCAGTAGTGGTGAGGGGGGTAGCATCTCGTTTGACAATAAGCTGACACTCGTACATGGTGAGGCCCATTTTCTTTTCGGTAAGGGGCTTAACCATGCCAAGGTTGCGGCATGTTGCCGCAACCCCCGGATGTTCGCCGGCTCACAACCTGGGGCACTCTAAAAAGTGCCTGCCAGCTCAACACAACTTTGTGGCTCAACACAACTTTATGGCTCCAGACAACTTTGTGGCTTACCATTGCAAATTTGCGGCTCAACCCCACTTTGTGGCTTTGAATAAGTTTGTACTTATGTATATGATTTGAAGGCAATACTAGTAGATTAAGATGAAAGTATTTTAATTTACATTCAGCTGGTGTTCCTTGCTTGTTCCCTCTCCTGTCTCTTTTTCTCTGCTAGCCTCTTACCCATGGCTTTATATGCAGCCTTTATGGCATCAAGAAAAGGTTTATGTGCTGCCGTATCAGCTCTTTTTTTAGCTTTTTGTGCTCTACGTAATGCTATCTCAGCTTTTTCGACCTCAGCAACCTCTCTAGCTTTTACCTTTTCACGTGCCTCAGAAGCATAAATGACTACACCATTTTGTATTTGCCTTCGGTTTTGTGCCTTGCGCCTAGCACTTCTGGCTTGCTCTGCAGCTTGTCTATTTGCCATGTGGTCCTTTGCCAGTTGACCTGATTGAGCAAGGGCCAATCCACCCTGAAGAACCTGCGTACGACGGTGTTGGAAGTCTGGTGACATGTCCTTTGCATCATGTAGCAATTCTTCCCCCCGAGCTCGAAGGCTTGTGATTGTGAGGGCAATAGCACCAGTTGCCATAAAATCTGATCCAGGAATTTCTGTAATGGGCAAACTTGATGCAGGACCAGCTTCTTGTAGTTTGAAAATGACAATAGAGGGGTTGAATGGAATAAGACTGGTGGCACGAAATGCGGATCGGATTGTTGATGATTTAAATGTCCGTTGACGAATCGACTCAATCTGGTCAAGAAATTCTATCTTGTCAAAGTGACCACATCCCACACGTGTCGCTCCTTCCACTGCCTCAGCATGGTAATGCTTATAAGGCTGGAATACAACGACATCTAATGGCTGGAGAAGATGACTTGAATGGGGAGGGAAGCAAAAAACCACAATCTTGTGGGTATCGCAGTAGTCGACAAATTGCTTTGTAAAATGTGAGCCAAAACCATCAAGCAGTAAGAGTCGATGGGATCCAGTTTGACGTTCAGAAGAGCAGCGTTGGAAATGGACAAGCCAGGCAAGAGAGAGATTATCACTACTATAACCTTTTTCGGATGTTGCGAGAAGGTAATTATCGGGAATCCTAGTAGCCGTATACCAAGCTTCCTGGTGAATTACACCAGGAACTATAACCATGGGAGGCAAAACAGCTCCATCACCACTGATTGTTTCACATAGAGTAACAAGCTCCCTATTAGTTGAGCTAGCCAAATAACACTGTCTGTTGGGATCCCTTGTAATGATCCATTGGTCACGGCCAATTCCAATATGAAAACCGGTGTCATCGAAGTTGTATATATCTCCTTGTTGTATATTATGCTCTTGGCATATCGTAATATATTTCTCGAACCAGTTGCGGATATTATCTGGTTGGTGTGTATTTTTTCGGTCTGAATCAATCGTTTTCTGCTTTCAAATATGGTATTCTGGATGACGGTCAAGGAAGCGTGGTGCCCAATGATCACCAACACAGGGTGGAGGACCCAATCCAGTATGCCCATATCCTAGGATTGCATTGGCACACCTGGTTATTATTATTATTATATCTCATTATCTCGCTTATAGAGCTAAAGGCTATGATCCAGCACTACCTACATCTGGACACTCTCAAGTACCTGGGCTATTGATCCCTCTCTTACTACATGATAGTGTCATCTTTTTGCTGGGCACCCCGGCCAAAGCGCAAACAACAAAATAAATCCTCCTCCCCACCTGAAGCCTAATAAATAAAGGAAATACAAAGTAATGAACCCTAAACAGCCCTGCTCCTCCTATCAGTTGCTGCCTGGTGTGCGTGTAGGTAGGTAGGACAATCCTTAGAGGTCGCAAGGTGATTGTTGCCACAGTTGAGGCAGAGGATTGTAGTGTGAAGGCATGGTTTGCCCTTGATAGGGCAGTCTGACCTTCCGCAAGCATGGAGGTGAGCTGGGTATTCCTGAGAACATATCGCGCAGTGGGGGGTTTTGTTGCATTGGGTGGGGTGGTGACCAAATTCCAAGCATCTAGAGCATTGTGTGTCTGGACCAAAGGTAAGGTAGCATTGCACCTTAACCTTCCTGCCAAAGAGTGCGAGGCCTCTGCTGAGGGCTTTGTCTGTAGGGTCTTTGCCAGCAATCGTGAGCACCATAGCTGATGCAGCTTTGTTCCGGCATTGGGCTTCAGTAGTAAGCCATCTAGGAGGGCGGGGGAGGTGGGTGCCAGGGTTGAAGGCTTCAATCGGTGCCTGGACTGTGGAAAAGGTGGTAGTAGTGGGGATGCCGTGGATGATGACGTTGTGCCAGACTTCATCTTTTCTGAGGCCAGAGGCGGCAGGAATGGTAGCTCGAATAGCTTCCTGAATAACCAAGTGGTGGTTCTTGAGCACAGTGGAGGCAGGAGTGTTATCCTTGGTAATGAGGAGGACATGGTGGTTAGGCGTGAACTCAATGGTGGAGATAAGTTGCTTCTTGATAGCTGTATTGACAGCATCGCAGATGTGGAGGTGGTTGGTATCATCTGGGAGGGCAGTACCATCTCTCTCAATGATAATAGTACTGTCGCGTTTGGTCAAAACAGAAGATTCATGTTTTCTGCTTGGTGGAGAGGTAAGGGGGCGGGTTGGGAGAGGTTTGGTGACCCTCTGGGCCCAGGTTTGTTGTTGGGGGGGTGGTTCTGGTGGGGCCGTGGTAGTGGTGGTAGTGGCTGTTTGCTGTACCAGCTGTTGTTGAAGTTGTGAAACTTGGGTGGTGAGCTGGGAGATTTGATCCTTCAAGCTGACAGTATCTTGGATATGACGCTTTTGGACAACCTCCAGGTGAGGGATAAGGACCTGGCAGGAGTTCTCAAGATGCAGAACGCTCTCATTGACGGCAAAGCGGGAGTCTCTGTGCTGTTCCTCAGAGCCCCATGGTGACCACTGAGCAGAGCCAGGAGAAGGTGCAGGCTGGGCGGGCAAGGCAAGGTGCTGGACTGTGTCTGCTGGAGAAGCAGGATCTTCTTCCATCTGGTAGTCTGCAGGCGAGGAGGACGATGGTGGGTCTGGGGTGGGGTTGAAAGGGGGTGCAAGAGGATTTGCAGACCCCCTCCCTCTGCCTTTGCCTTTGGGAGGCATCAGAGGCGTCAGGAGTGCGACTCAGTTGATAGAGGTGATGGAAAAGAAATGATAAAGGATGATTTGTTGATGAAAAGTCTGTAAGAGGGGTGGGGGAAGCGGTGAGAATTGGTTGTTGGCCAATAAGGTAAAAACTCAGCGATAGATTTGGTGTGGTTTGTTCTTTCGCTGTGGTTGTAATGGCAACGGAGTCTGGCACAGCTGGTCACCCTTTTTATGCGGGCACTTGTACCAATCGAGTCAAGAAGATCAAGATACTGGCATATAGCCAATTCCTGGTCTGCAGAGAGTTTTCGGTTTGCCCCAGTGCAGTCCTGTCTAGACTGGCGTCCCTGTAAACGTCCTCGAAGTCTTGTGATAGGAATCTCATAGGTTCGGGCAATTTTGGCAACATTGATTTGTTGGTTGGCTTGTGTTTGAATAAAGGAAACAGCTGCCTGGATGCGTATCTCCACCTCTTCATAGGGCTGGACCCGCTGGCTTGGTAGGACAAAGGCTGGAGCTCGTAGCATATTTTGTTGTAAAGGTTGGTATGTGGAGTTGGTTCAGGCAGCTTCAAGTTGTTGTTTATCAAAATATGGACTATAATATTGGACCTTACTGTTATGCTGAGCAGCAAAGTTTTTTTAAGCTACAAAGTGGTGTTGAGCTGCAAATTTGCAATGGTAAGCCACAAAGTGGTGTTGAGCAGCAAATTTACAATGGTAAGCCACAAAGTTGTGTTGAGTCGCAAAGTTGTGTTGAGCTGGCAGGCACTCTTTAGCGTGCCCCAGGGTGTGAGCCGGCGAACATCCGGGGGTTGAGGCGGCATGCCGCAACCTTGGCCCGGTTAGCTGAGGTAGTTGAGGATTTGGCTGGCTTTGGGCCTGGCTTCGTGGGTTTCTGGGTAGGCCTCCTCACCCTCCTGGTGACAGTAGCCCAGGAAGGGGGACCTACTGGGCCAGGAGGTTGGGTATGAGGAAGGGCAGGAGGTAGGGGAGAAACAGAGGGCGGCTCTGTTGTGTCGGTGGCAGGAGGTACCGGCAGGGCAGTGGTATGCGCAGGCTGAGATAGAGTGGAGGCCCGAAGAGCATCCAATTCCTCGGCAAGGGCAGTGATGTGCTCGGTTAGCCCATCAGTTGCCTTCCTGTAGTCTTGGTGCAAGATTTGCATCCTGTGTATCATAATGGAAAAGGCTTTTGCAAAAGTGTACGGTGCTTCCGTCTTCTGCATGTCTGCCAACTCCCCAAACATATGCATGAAGGTGCCGTTAGGTCCTTCATAGTCGCCTGGTAAGTATCGTATACATGAGGTGGTACCACTACGTGGTCGTTTAAGCGACGGGGGGCCCTGAGGCCGAAAGATAGGTGATAGCCAACTCTGCGAGGCCTTGTCAGCCTGCATAGGAGGTTGCGCAACGACAGGCGGTGAAGACCCCATGATGGAAGGTGATGAGGAGCAACTTTGACCCCGGTCGGTCCAAAGAAAGATATTGTGGTGGATAAGATAATTCCCTGGAAAGTAAGAACGGGTGTCCAAATAATATCTAAGTTTATTTATACTTGTCCCGCTAAAACATAGCTTGTGACCAAGCAATTATCCAATGATATACCTACCATGAGGGTGGGCGGGCCTCTGGCGGACCACAAGCAGACTGGAACTGGCTCCAAAGTCACAGCCTCGGGCCGGGGTCTTCACAATACACTGGCGCACTCCCCCGAATCAGAACTACCATACAAAGCGCCAAAGCCTCCCAGTCCCAACTGTCAAACAGTCCCGTGAGCAAGCCAACACGAAAGTTAAGTACCAGACCCATCACTGACCCTCGGCTCCCTCACCCCAACCGACAAACCGACCACCAACCCAACGGGAACAGAGCAACTGAAGTCCGTGGTCCCACCAAGCGAGCAGAAGGTAGTTCCGGTTCGTGACCCTCACAAAAATAAAATTAATCAAAAATATCAAATCTGGTCTCAATACCATCCTGCAAATTTCATCTCATCCTCCATAGTAGAATCCCCCCTATCACCCCCATAACCCACGCCCTCCAACTCATTATCAGTAAACCTCTGAAGAGCAGCGAAAGTCTCATCCAGCATAGCCCTTGAGACAGAAGCCGGAGCCTCACCCTACTCCCGGCCACGCCTCCTCCACGAATACTGCTTGCACCGCCTACCACCGGACGAACCAGCATCCCCGCCAGCAACATGCCCAACCCCACCCTGTACTCCCACCTCCTCCAGCAGTGCCCTCTTCCTAGCCTGCTGCCCTGGCAGCCTCAACCCAGGAAAGTCCGACATGCTAACTCCCTTGCTGATACTGGGAGGCAAGCTGACAGCTCAATGCCCTACAGGCGCCGCCGACGGGAACCTAGTCTTCTACTGCCCAACCACATAGGGGTTCTCTCCATGAGGCCAATGCCCACAAGGAAAGTGCGGAGGGGGGAGGTCCGGACCCACAGCAACATCCAGCAATACAGGAGCCAACGACCTGTCGGATGTGACTGATCCGTCAGTTACTGTCCCATCATCGACGGGTGACAAAGGCAGCTCCAGTCCGGCCGGGGGGGGGGAAGAACCGATGAACAAATTCCGGCACCAAGCCATACCAGGCACCCCGAACGCCACACTGGCAGGGCCAGCCACCACCCCGGGCTCAGCCACAAATAACTCAGGCGCCTGCATTCCTGAAGGGAAGGACACCACGGTGGGCTGCTGCACCGTAGCCACCTCCTCTTCTTCAGCCACCCCCCCGCTGGGAGGCGGCGTCATGTCCGGTTGTCGGCCAAACGCAGGGGAGGGCGAACGCCAAGCTACAACCAGGGCCGCACGCTCCTGTTCTGACAAGTGGAGTCCATGAGACGCTACTGAGACATGGTGGCGAAGGCGCAAGACCTCCTTCCGAAGAAGAGAAGCCTCATCCACTGATGCCGAGAGGGAAGACAAGGCCGCCACAACCTTACCCAGCAAAAGGGAAGAACCTCTCTTAGACACCGAAGCGACTAATCGAAGACCACAAAACGACGGAAACTAAGAACCTAAAGGCAACAAACGTAAGGGCAAAGCCTCACGAGGTTAATAAAGGTAAGCGAAGGTTAAGGTTCCTTCCCAGACAAGACCTGAAATTATCATGAGATAAAGTCAAGGACGACGTGGAGGTTAGGTAGATCCTTGGAAGGTAAGAAAGGGTGTCCAAATTGAATCTAAGTTTACTTATACTTGGCCCGCCAAAACATGGCTTATGATCGAGGGCGGAGCTTAACGCTGGCCGGGGTCCACTGCTGGGACTGGGGCCCTGCTACCCCCGCTAAAAACAGGCAACTAAATACAAGATACCGATCCTCCGTTCCCCTACCGTTAACCACCTCAGGGAGTGAGCACCAACACCAACGCTAAAGTACAAGTCCATCAACAGTTCAGTACCAGTCCACTCCACCTATCCAGCGCACAGAAATCCCAGCACAATCAATAAATCACTACCACTGGTGGCATCGCCCTAGTCTCACACCTAAAATCCTCATAATATCATAACAAAGCAAATCCACCAAAATCAACCCCACCAGGCACCCAGGAAAATGTTTCAGTACTGTCCCTTAACAGGGCCATGACAACGGGGCGGTAGGAAGCCAGATTCCCCAAAGCAATCAGTCGAGGTAGGCCTTAACAACCACACCCCTTGCACCATAGTTGCCAACCTGAGACACCCCTAGGGCATTTTCGTTATAGGTACCCCAACCTATGTCGAGCCAACCATGTCCCCCTCTTCTTCATGTTCCTCCAAGACCTCAGAGTCTCGGGTAGCTGGACAGGGGCAAGAAGGGCAAACAGGCGAGTGGGATTCGTGTAGGCCATCACAGATCACACACCTGGGTGTGGTATGGTTGTAGGGACAGCCGCGAAGGTGACAGGTGACAGTGGGGCAGGAGTGATCCCCAGTAGAGTGAGGGAGGAGGCACCAGCGGCAGGAAGGAGGCAGGATACATTTGATGCTGTGGTAGCCAAACTTGTAACAGTTGGCACACAGGGTGTATTTGTTGAACCGTAGACGGCGTTCGGTATGGTAGGTATTGGAAAAGGCAGAGAGGCGTTTGCCAACAAAGGGAGGAGCCTTGGGTCAAGTGATGGAAATAACGACAGTTGAAGCAAGTTTCCCGATGCGTGCTATATCTGAGGTAAGCCACCTAGGCTGTTCGGTAAGAGATAAGCCTGAGTAGAACGTGGTGAGTTCTTGGGCAAGGGATGCCAGAGGGGTGGAGGTACTGATGCCATGTACCAGAAGCTGGGTGGCAGGGGTGTCAAGGTGGAGGGGAGAGGCACCAGGAATGAGGTACAAAAAGGTGCCAACTTTGCTGTTGACAGTGGTCGCTCTAACCGTGTCCATAGTAGTCAGGGTAACATGTTCATCCCGGAAGGAGACAGACTGGATAAGAGTGGGAGCCAGGCCCTGTTTGATACTGTCACATAGCTGCACAGCAGTTGAGGTAAGGGAGGCAGCATCTCTTTTGATAATGAGCCGACGCTCGTGCATGGTGAGGCCCATTTTCTTGTCGGTAAGGGGCTTAACCGAGGAAGAGGGCGGTTTGGCTGGTTTGGGGCCAGGCGTAGTAGGTTTCTGAGAAGGCTTCCTTGCCCTCCTAGTGACAGTAGCCCAAGAAGGGGGAGCTGCCGGGCCAGGAGGCAGGGTATGGGGAAGGGTGGGAGGTGGAGGAGGGACAGTGGGCTGCTCTGTAGTATCGGTAGTAGGAGCTGCTGGTAGGGCAGTAGTGGGAGCAGGCTGAGATAGTACGTAGGCGCGAAGGTTGACCAGCTCCTGAGTAAGGACGGTGATGTGCTTGGGTAGCCCATCGGTCGCCTTCCTGTACTCTTCCTGCAAAACCTGTATCATGTGGATTATGATAGGGAAGGCCTTTCCAAACGTGTTTGGTGCTGTGAATCCCTGTGACTCAAAGAAATCATCGAAGATGCTCATCAAAGCCCCATTGGGTTTATCAAAGTGATCCTGTGAGTATTGTGCTAGACTTGTAGTGGTGCCACTGCGAGGCCGTTTAAGCGAGGGGGGGCCTTCAGGCCAAAAGATAGGTGATAGCCGAACCTGCGAAGCCCCATCAGGCTCCATTAGTGGTTGCGGAACGAAAGGGGGTGATGACCCCATGATGGAGGTAATGAGGAGAAACTTTGACCCTGGTCAGGCCAAAGAAAGGTATCATGGTGGATGAGGTAATTCCCTGGAACGTATGAACTAGTGTCCCAATTATATCTAATTTTATTTATACTCGCCGCGCCAAAACATGGCTTATGGTCGCGCGATCATCCTATCATACCCCTACCATAAGGGCAGGCAGACCTCTGGTGGACCACAAGCGGACCGGAACCGTCCTCGTAAGCAACAGCCTGGGGCTGGGGTCCCCACAATACACCGGCGCGCTCCTCCAAATAACAACTACCATACAAAGCGCGAAACCCTCCAAGCCCCAACCGTCAACACTCCCGTAAGCAAGCAAATACGAAACCTAAGTACAGGACCCATCACCGACCCTCACTTCCCCTGCCCCAACCGCCAAATTGACCACCGACCGAACAGGAACACAGTGACAGAAGTCCTTGGTCCCATCACGCGAGCAGAAGGTAGTTACGGCCCGCGACTGTCACAGAAAGAAACAAAAAGTAAATCAAAACATCAAACCAGGTCTGAATACCATCCTGTAAACCCAACAAAATAAATCCCCCAGAGTAGAAAATCCCCACGCTACAGAGCTGACCGCCCACCAGGAGGAAACATCGGGTGTGGCACCAACACCAACCCATGTGACCCAGCCAGGTCCCCAGCCACCGAGGAGGAATGCTACACTCTCAATGGGTATGACCGCTAAGCCCCAGTGTTCAGCCAGGTTCCCAACCAGGCCGGGACACATCAGCCCCCACAAGGGGAGCTGAGAGCTAATCACCCCACACCACCCCAAGTACCAGGGGAGGGCGAGAAATCTCAAGGTCAAACCAATTCCCACCCCACGTAATGGGCAAGGAGGAGACCCAAAAGACATTGTAAAGGCCCACAACCAGACTATGTCATAGGAAACGGGCGGACATAGGAACAATGCAAGGTAGACGAGCGACCGAGTGTGTCAAACCTAGAAGGAAAACCAAGAGCTGAAGCCCTCAGCCAACCGAGGAGAAAGGATGTCAGCACCAGAAAACGCAACGCTATCCAGTCTCAAACCTGAGACCCCTAGGAATCAGAGATGCAACCCCCCTAAACCAATGAGACGAAAGCAGAACCCACGAGGAAACCAGAACATCAGGGAACGCTGCCACCAGTACACGTTAATCGAAATGAAGGTCCAAATGTGAGGAGACAACTGAAGTCATCAGAGGAGCCACAGTATATTCCCGGGCGAAGCTCTTAGCAAAAGAAGGCGACCAGGCTCACGGGGGATGAAGAAAGGGTGTCCAAAAGAGATTAACAGATTGCGTAAATAAAGTAAAATATAAAGGGGCACACCCCTTTATATATTAACGAAATCCTCCATGATCACTAATACAAAAGAAAATTCTTGGTATCAGGTGCAGCCGCGATCCTTCCATAAGGTCCCGCCATCTTCCGTTGTGCGGCAACGCCTCGCAATTACTTATACAAAGGAAATCCAACTTTGCAACCAAGAAAACCACAACCAATATATGCAATCCAAAATCCATGCACGTTCCGTCTCCATAGCCGGGTGGCCATGATACAATCTCCTTTACCTTGTAGCTGCATGGTTACCCATCTGATCAACTCCATTCCACTTTGCAGACACACCTTGAGGGCCCCTCTTATCTATCCTATGAACAGCTTCTAGTCGAACGGACAGTGATAACATATACCATATTATGAAGCATGCTTCATTTCAACCAGTTCATACTATCAGGACCACAATTTCCATCGACACTATTGCTCCGTGCAGGACCAATAGCAGGGCCAGAGGGGCGCGGGCTGGCCATGAAATCTTCGCGGTTTTCGGAAGGTCTGTGCGCTCGGGAGGTCTATGCATTCATATGTGTAACAGTGACACCATGGTTTACTCTTAGTAGCGCAGTGTAACCTTCCGCAAGTGTGAAGATAGGCTGGGTGTTCCTGGACACAAATGGTAAAGTGTGGGGTTTTGGTTCACCAGGTGTGCTGGTGTCTGAAATCCAAGCATCCGAAGCATTGGGTGTCAGGACCAAAAGTGAGGTAGCATTGCAATCTAAACTTCCGGCCAAAAAGAAACTTTTACGGAGGGCTTTGTGTGGGGGTTCTTGGCCGGCAATTCTAAGAATCATAGCTGATATAGCTTTGTTCTGGCATTGGGCTTCAGTGGCAAACCATCTAGGAGGGGATAGATGGTGGGTGCCAGAGTTGAAAGCTTCAATCTCTGCATGGACTGTAGAGAAGGCAGCGGTGGTTGGCATGCCATGACTGATGAACTTATACCAGATTTAGTTATTTCTGAGGCCAGAGGCAGCACGAATGGTAGCTCTGATAGCTTCCTTAATAACAAAGTAGTGGGTCTTGAGGATAGTGGAGGAAGAAGTGTTATCCTTGGTAATGAGGAGGACATAGTGGTGAGGTGCAAACTCAAGAGTAAAGGTAAGGTATTTTTTGATTGCTGTGTTGACAGTATCACAAATGTGGAGGTGGTTGGTATCATCTGACAGGGCAGTGCCATCTCTTTCAATAACATTGGTACAGTCCTGTTTGGTCAAAACCTCTGTGGCTGAACTTTTGTTTCTTATGGTTTTTATTATTATTATATATGATTATCTCACTTATAGAGTCAAAGGCTCTGAAGCAGTACTACATACATATAGGTAGGCTCAAGTACCAGGGGTATGACATCAGCAAAAAAAAAAACTCTAGGTCTGATGTGTGGGCGGCGCGCCCTGACGCCGAGTTTTATTTTTTTGCGTCTCCTGCGTCCTGTGTGTCCTGATTCTGGTTGCAACGCCCCACTGTGTCCAGTGCGTCTGGGCTTCCCGCCCCCACGCCCCCCTACGTCCTCTGCATCCCGTCACCACTCCCCTCACATGCTCACCTCCTGTACCCTCTGGCCCCTCGGTCGAACATCTGGATCACGTCCCTACCCTGCTACTCCAAAACCGTCGCTCTGATCACATCGCTCGCGGCCTTGCGTCTGCCTCAACACCTGACACTCAGCCCCGCCCTCCATCCTCAGGATTCCCGCCTGGCGCCCAGCTCTGTCACCGCGACATCCGGACCACGTCCTACGGCAGCCAACCCTCCTTTCAAACCCCTACGATGAGCTCCTAGTGTCACCCCCTCCTGACGCTCCGCTCCTAGCTTCTTTCCCAGGATTCCCTCATGGCGTCGCGCGACAATCCTACAATCCGTCCAGTTCCTCCTGCCTGCTCTCGCCACTTCAGGATAACGTCAGACTTGAAATGCAACACTCGCTACACTCCCGATTACGCTCCGCTGTGTTGTCAGCTGGTGGCGATCCGTATGCGTGCCTCCCTACATTGCCGCGACATTCATACCAGTTGACCAACATCAGAGCCTTGCCTAGCGTCCCCTATCCACAATATCGACGACCCCTTGCGGGCAAGCATGTCATGGTTTCCTCACAGCAGGTTTGCGGATCCTCTGGCGGACACTTGATTTCTAGCACTTTGTCTTAATCATATTATATTATTTCTACGTACAGCTTGCTATCAAGAGACCTTTATCATTCTATGCCCATATTGTCTGTTCGTCGTAGGAGGATTCATGTCTGGTGTTAGAAGTTCTGAGTGTCGCATAATCAATGCGTCTGCATGACGTTGGTTAATATATTTCATTGAACGTCCTTAAATCAATGCCACTGTTGACCAGCCATCACCAGTCTGCCTCCGGAACCAGGTGGGCTTGCCCAAGTATGGTGCCTATGTCCACTATGGTAAACCTTCTCGCATCGGGTGTAAGCTGAACCATGACAAGATTGTGTAATTCTGACGGACGCCCTGAGTTAACTGCACTAAATATCTGAACACAAGCGAGTCGATGTATTATCTTTTGGCACCTACGATCTCGCAGTTTGAAGAGTGCCATGAGCTTTCCCGGAAGACGGCCACAGAGCGCACCATACATTTCCTCCCCGCCTGCCTGGACCCAAACCCAATCATTCCGACTAGCCTGGTTTCGAAAAAGCCTGGATCCTGTAGATCTTGCCTGGTGGATGTCGTAAATATCAGTTTCCTGATAGGCGGGAACTGAGATTTCAAGTTGCGTCAGTAGTTCACCTGGAAGGAGTCGAAGTATGGCAGGATCGTCCGGGAGGCGACTCTCTACGGGCAGTGTCTGGCGGCTATATCGGATCAATTCAGTACTCATGTTTTCGGTGGTGATACTCAAGGCATTGCAAAATTCGACCAGACATGCAACATCACCACGGTGCCCCTTCAGGACTCGAAGATGGGACTCAGCCCCCGGTGCACGTCCGGTACCAGTTTTGTTCAAAAGGTCGACAACGTCTGCAGGAATATGAGCTACTTGGCATCTTAGTGAATCTAGGATCAAAAGCCTCATTAGGATCGTGTGTTGTCGGCCATAACTGCTCAGAATCTGCCTGGAGGCGTCCTTTTTATTCGATCGTCGCCATCGGTCCTTAATCTGATCCTTATGTACCAGCTCCCCAAATTCAGTTGAATACATGGGAATATTTCCAAACTGGTATATGTGATCACGGAAGTGAGATAGCAGATGCATCTTGATGAAGTTGAAATAATATTTTGACTGAATCAATTGCATTCATTGGTCGTCCTCCTGCCCGCGATGCTACTTACGTATTTTCCGTACCTTCGACCTGGAGTGAGATTCATTCAACTGGGCTTCCTGATGCCGTATCCCCCAGACCTGATCCTTAAGTTCGGCTCATGTCTGTTTCGACATTCGAAATTCCAAGAAGATATCCTTCGTGGTGTGAAACCTGTCGAGATATTGTTCCATATAACCTATAGTCTCTGCTGTATGACTTTTATATTGTGCCATCAAACTGAAATTGAGTAATGACCCGACGTAAGCAAGCGCACATTTGAAAGGTAGCTGTTGTGCACCGTCCGGCAGTCTCAACGCTACAGCTAAAACTGGTAAAAGACATCGCCCCAACTTCCTTATCTCTTTCCCTTGCCACTGCGTAACCTCATAGTAAGCTTTTTTGGGAACAAAGAACTCGGGGTACGGCGGCAAAGACTTCCATGTATTATCAAATGCTTGTAGTTGCCCATGTTTCTTGAGAAATCCTTGAATCCAATCCATCATGTACTCAAACAGTCCCTGGTAAATTGAATGAAGGAGATTGGGCAGGTGCAAGTCTGGCGCAGACACCCATCGGAGCCCGTGGAAGAAGTTCCGCCCAATCTTGACACCCAGAGCATTGAGTGTGGGGTGGGTCACGTGTGAATCTGACATCTCCGACTTGTCGCGAAGTTGCTGCTCGAGTTCCTCGTATGTCGCATAACCTCGGGCCTGATATGCTGTGTTCGGGTTGGAACCTAGCTGGTGTGGACGAACCTCACATTTAGGGCAGGCATTGGATTTTATTCCATGAAGGGCGACGTTTTCCATATGGTCCGCAATCCACGCTGCCAATATCGGGAAGCACCTCCAGACGTTCCCATCCCCATAGTCAATTGGGACGCCATCGCACATAGCATCTTGCAAGGGCTCAAATAAGAGTTCAAATACGCCTTTAAGGGTGTCGGCATTGATTTCTCTCTGGGATCTGTTTGCTGAAGGCGACTGGGGCAACTTAGGAGGGACTAGCAGGAGCGCAAGAAGGAGGATAGCCATCGATCTGGGCCTGTTTTGCCTAGTTGACGCAAGATTTCCTATCGTAACATACACCGGCCAGGCCTTCTTGTCACTAGAGAAGTTGGTGAAATGGGTCTGATCAGACATCCCGATAATTGGAATAACCATGGCACCATGTGGAAGGGTTTCCTGTCATAGGTTGGCTAGATCTTTAGTCAAAAGGTGATAAGAAATTGGTATAGTACTTGAACTTTCCACCACCAGTCTGCGGTATGCATTTCAGCATACACTCTGTGTCCATCGTGATCGTATTCATGTTACGGTGTGTAAATAAGATCTTCTCCACAGGTCATCTGACGAAGAAGATATCAGATACAATCTAGAAGGTTACGGTGGAAGAAAGGTAACGTTCTCATGCCATCATCCACTTTCCCTTCGTACCATCGCAGATACGGCCCGCATGGATCCAGTTTACGGAGGTGGTTCTCGACTGCATGCATTGAACGGTAGCCGACGGATGCCGAATTACCAAGGCCACTTGAAAAGAACTCATTGATACGTGACTTGGGGACTTTGCTGTGAATAAACCAAGATGCAAGTTTGAAATCGTGCGCACATGCGAATGGAGCCCATGGGTCCTCCGCTTGATTGTGGTTGTCTCGTTCAAATCCCTTCACCTCTCCAATGGATTCCCCAGCACCAGGAAAAATAGCTAGTTCGGTGGGCCCTGAGGACGCGTTGAACACACAGCGTGATTCCATACAGGACTCCTCTGTAACCTCCGGATTCAACAACTCAGATAAGTCATCCATGGGATCACCCTCCGACTCATAGTCGGAATCCATCTGATCCATTTGGTGGAAAGCGTCATGGTGGTGTAATGGGTCAGATTCACTCTGGTGAAAAGGACCGTCCGAGGTGGTCGGCCATGTAGTCGACGCGAGAAGAATGGGTAGGTTGGCATGGGCGCTGTGTAGGTGTTTCTGGTAAGGGCCTGTGCGGGCGTATTTGCGGCGACAATAAGAACATTTGATAGGCATTACGGGAGCGAGTGCTGTTGAATTTTTGAAGTGCAACGCAAATATTCAGACGTGAGCAGAATGCTCAAGTTTTGTTGTGTGGTTCGGGGGAGCTAGGTTGCGGCGTCCTCCAAAGGGAGCTATAGTCGAATGGGTTTAGCGCATGCCCTCCGTATCTCACAAGCACATGGGTTCGAGTTTGTTTTTATGTATCCAGTTCCGTTACTATCATACTAATAATTTGTTTCCAATTTCGAAGAGCCGCTGGACATACTAAATTTATAATCTTGAAAGAGAGACTGGCTCTGATGTCGGCATCGTGCGAAGTTTCCCTTGCTGTATTGATCATGTTGAAAATTGTTCCTGATGACTAGAATGTTAGGGACCCCAATGTATAAATGGAGGATCAACAACGCAGGAGTGTCGTACCAGAAAGACTTTCCACAAGATACACTATCCACAACGCCCATCATATCCATCCCCCGAAAAGTTCAGACAAAGACGAAATGGCTCAAAACAATAACGTACAATACGTCTAGATGGTGAATGTGGCCAAGGGCAAGAAAGCTCCAGCCGGACCTACACAGGCGTACCAGCTTCCTGCTGTAGTTCTCGCTGGTGCAATTTCACCTCAGCACTCTGGGAATCGCAAAATCTCGGAATATAAGGCATTCCTTAACTTTACGGCCGATCCGACTGGCAGAATGCAGTACGGCGCGTGACGGAAAACCGTCAATCATTAGATGTCAGCCAGGCACTTTGCGAATATTCTTACTTTCCCGAATGCTGATTTTCATAACATCTTCGACAGCATGAGGAGGCTGCGCCCAGCCTGCGATTGTCTTATAACCGCACAAGCAAATAATGACATACTTAGGATTCGGGAGATCGATGAGGCCATTATTCAACTTGTTAGGGACTCAGGAAAGAAGTTCACAACTACTCTTCTGGGCAAAGGTGGGGGTCTGGAGCCTACGGCCGGTCCGGTACTTGTTCCAGGGCATATCATGGTTGCTGCAATCTTACTGCCTCCCGGGGCCCCTGCATATTGGAATCCTGCGTTGCCTGCGCCCAACGCGGATCGAGCTCCCTAGGGGGAGGGGGCAAAGGCACCTCGGGTTTCGGCGTCCAAAGGACGCCCAGATGAAGACAATGACCCGAATCCGAGCCAGCCTGGTGATGATGGCCAGGCCACTGACCCCGGTAGCGACAATGGTGAGAATCAGGGTCCGGCGGACGATGATCACGACCCCCATGGCATAGACACCGGTGCCGGAATGGGTCAGAATCTCGGCCCTGCCGCTGTGGATGGTCTGAATGAGGGCCCAGCCACCAACGATGGCCAGGCCCAAAGAGAGCCTGCCGAGAGTGGTCAGAATCCCCGCCTGGGAGAAGAGGATCGTGAGAATACACCCCAGGCTCGTGGTGTTGGACAGGCCCAACCAGCACGTCCTGCCAACACGGTTTCATCTTACAACTTGCAAACAGGTTAGTTCATTTCTAAAGATTCATATATATTGTTGTTTGCACTTACTGACTGCGAAAACCTAGACTTGAGCGCGCTGCTTGGGCGGCCTCATGCCGTGAGTATTGTTTGGGTCCAGCCGTCAAGACCTGGTCACGGTATGCATGGGAACAAAAGGCGGGAAGCACAAGCCGCTCCAAACTACCTCTCTCTTTTCTGGTGTCCTCCCTACATCTAGGGAACCAAATTTGGTGACTTAGATTCCTATGATATCCAAGGATTGTGCGCGATGATTATGAGATGGGTGCCTGAGCGACGGTTTCGGTACATCCTTGGCGCAACTGGCGTAGAGCGCAGGAAGC
The DNA here is from genome assembly GCA_900010015.1 of Tuber aestivum. Lineage (NCBI taxonomy): Eukaryota > Fungi > Ascomycota > Pezizomycetes > Pezizales > Tuberaceae > Tuber > Tuber aestivum. The sequence goes on from LN891230.1 coordinate 43,002, forward strand.
TCGGAGCGTTTCCAAAGGAACTGCTATCTTCAGTAGACGTTGTCTTCATCAACAATGATGAAACGGTACGTGCCTGGCTGCTATCAAATCCAGTTCTGGAGGATCCTCTAGATCTATTAGTATATTGTTATCGTGACACAGGAGAGCCGAGATCCCAAACACCACCATTGAGGGGGGAAACTTACCTTCCCGAAAATGCGGCATTCAACTGGGGCAGGGACGAAGGGGCACACATTGGTCAGATGCATTTCAGGAACCCCAGAAGGGATGCCGGAGCGGAAGAACATCGTGGTAATGACCTGGTAAAGGTGCGCAATCGGGACATCTCAGTGGGAGTCCGGCAGTTGGGATTTAGTCCAGACGTCGAGATATCAGGCTATGAGCGCAGCAGTGAAACCGTGCAAAATGCTGACCCAGATTCCGAATCAAACTGGCAAGATCTCGCACAATCCTTCAATAAACGTCTGCTATTGCAGCTCAAAAGATGGAGTCTCGTGAATAGAGAATGATCGCCGGGTTTTCTACCTCCTCCGCTAGCTGAGAAAAACCAAGGGAAACCGGGCGCTTCGGTTGATGTCGAGAACCTGGAGGTGCCGAAGACGAAAAAGCTCCGCTTGTGGTGATAGGGTGCAATAGTGGTAACTCCAGGTACACACTGACCCATAGTGTCACGGGGGTTAGGGTTTGAACTCATCGTGACATTACGGCCCGCATCTACGAGTACGAGTACTCGAGTAGAGGACGGCTTAGCTCATGTTGCCGCTTAAAAGGTTAATTTATTGTCTTCACGGTGCTAAGGGTCAATTTAGCTAGTCTACCATTATTTGATTCAGAGGAATTTGCATGAATTTACATAAAGTGTATGTTAAGAGAAAAAACTGTCCGACGTAGGTGGACGTCTTAGTGAGGCCTGCGTATACACTCATGCGTACGCTTTGACTTACGGGAGTGACAACGACGGGGAGAGACAGGGGGGTTATAAGAACGCCCTGTTCCACCCCAGGCTTCTTCCCTCGTTTCCACTCGCCTCCAGACCACCCTCAAGCTTCCTTATTCGCCCGCCAACACGCAACGCTCTGCTGTTCTACCTAACCTCCCCCATCCGGAACATATCCCCCACACAAACCTCCTCTATCCGGAACATATCCCCCACACATCAAGGTTGTTTTTTTGGTTTTCGGCCCATTGCGCCTGGTGTCAATTGTCCAGGTTTTTTTTCTTCTTTGCTCCGGGCATACAAACCTCCCCAGTGTCCCCTCCCCTGGCATTCGAGAATGCCACCCAAAACTGCACAAACTGCCACTGGGCGCGAGAAGTATGTATCTCCTATCTAACTAGTTATATCCGACCAATATTGATCTTTCTATGTTTGTCTGACGTCCAGCGAGTCAACCAGAACATGCCGAGGGATCCGCCAAATGGAGAAAAGCTCTCCCCCGGGCTGCTGCCATCGCCGGTGCGAGTCGTGTGGGACCCCACAAAAAGCCAGAATTCGAACCGGACGTTGAAGATTCAAAGTCAGTGAAAGAACTCCAATCCACGTACTGGGAGACTAGAAACTCACATGTCTTAACTAGGGGACGCTATGGGGACATTTCGTACGCAAAAGGTTGGTGTGGCTTTGCCCACCCCCACTCCCTGACCAAGCTGTACAAGTCCTGGTGGGACCATATAAAGGGCTACATCACGACTCGGGGTTGGGACCCGACGAGCCTGAGCGAGGCCCAGCTGGACTCGGTAACTTCTTTCGCTGGCTCGCTTCCCCCTGTGGCCGGCCGCATCAAGGAAATTGAAGCCAGGTACAGCCCCGATGGCGTTGCTGAACTCATTCGTCAGATGAAGGTCTTGGTCAAGGACACGCCCAAGAAACTTCAGACGACGAACAAGTCTCGCAACGCGGCGGATGATGGTGGTGGCGATGTCATTGGACGTATGAGTAAGTATTATGCGCTATGTGTCTTGAACTATCACAGTACTAACAAATATTCTTAGTGGCCAAACCCGACTAGTCCTCTCCTTACTGCCCACGGGCGGTAAGGATCCACATTGTTCGCCCAACGGGTGCTCCCCCTGGGGAGAATCTGTTCTTGGACCTCTAGTGGGACTCTCCTGACGGCGATCAGGGAGTCGCATGGGGGGTCCTAGAATCTCTGGGCATAATGGAAGTGCTCCGGATGACCAAGGTGCAACATGTGGAGAAGCAGGTTGGGTACCCCAGGTACCTGATCGGTGCGACAGGTCAGGGTGCCCGGTCAGTGCGTCGGGAACCCCGAAACCCTCTCTCTCTCTCTGCTCTGATCTTCTTACATGGAGATGAGAACGTCCGTGTTTGGCTCCTTGCGAACCAGCAGGACGGCAAAGGATCCCTTGACCTCATGGTCCTGGAGTCACGTCAGGGGGAGGGAGAGGAGGAGGGCGACCAGACGCCTGAGCCAGCTGGTGGCTGATATCGCTGTTTTGACAAAAATGTCTGGGATCGCTATCCGCTGGCTCAAGGTACCTGGCGGGCCATGGAAGAGGTGGAGGCCGATAGCGAAGATGAGTGGCCAGAGGACGAGGACGAGGATGAGGATATGAGGCCACCTGGCATAAGAGACGCAATCATTGCCTTTGACTAAACTCTGGTATGATTTCAAAGTTGACGTACTTGTAGATATGAACGTTATGGCTAATTACAAACACAGGACGAAGAAAGCGGTGCTAGTCAATCTCCGATGGCAGCACCCTCCGGGAGCCAGTTTTCCCCCTCATCAGGTGCGCGGCCAGTCGGCCCTTCTGAAGTGAAAATTGTGCCACTCAACAAAGATGCCGCTCTCCCCCGCGAACCTGCATCCCGGTACCGTCGCCCCACCCCAACACCAGAACCAATCCCTCCCCTGCCAGAACCTGTATCCCGGCACCGTCACCTCTCCCCAGTATGAGAACCAACACCTCCGCCCCTGGAACCTGTGTCCCGGGGCTGTCGCCCCCCCCGGCTGCGACGAACAAACCCC
>LN891230.1:54212-68228 GCA_900010015.1 Tuber aestivum
AAAGTAAGTATCTTCCATCAAACTAGTACATGCGACGAATATTGACCTCTCTATGTTTGTTACACGTCCGGTGAGTCAACCAGAACATGCCGGGGAATCAGTCAAGCGCCCTGGGCCCCGCTGTTTGCCCGGCCGTTTGCACCGTCGTGCCGCCGCTGGGTAAACGAGATGCCTAGCCCAAGGGGCAGCATCAGGCCTTCTCAAGCCCGAAGCACCCTAGGACCCGCCGTTTGCGCCACCATCTGCCCCATCGTAGTGCCCCCGGATAATCAATATGCTTGGCTCCAAGAGGCAGCATCCAGCCATCTTGAGCCTGGAGCGCCGCAGGTCTCGCTGCTCGGTACTACGCACAGCCGCCGGATGATCAGTATTTTGAGCGGTGCTTTATTTCTTTTTTCCCCAAGTTTTTACTCCTAGATGCCCTTAGTCTTTGTTCTTTCCTTTGCCGGGGTTCTGGTCTCCTTCCCTGCCCGGGCGCCTTGACCGTCTCTGGTTTGCAGGGGTTTCTGTTGCTCTTTATTTTTTTCTCTTATTTCTTACCCATTTGGGCATCTGGTTTTCCTGTTTTCTTTTCTTGGGTTTTCTCGTACGCGATTTAGTGTTTACAGCTTAGTTTCTCTCTCTTAGTTTTTTCTATCTCACTGGAGCGCTACCTGCTGGATTCCTTCCTTGGCCACCCCTTGGGCGTCTTGCTTTTATTAGGCTTACATTCCTAGCTTGTCCATCGCCTCCTCGTTGTCTGTCTGTCGCCTGGCATGGGGAATCCCCCTTACTTCAGCCTCTTGTGGTATACCACATTTCTTTGCACGATCAGGCATAATGGGCGGACTTGTATTCTTAGAATTTTCTTCTCCCAAGGTGGGCCCCCTGGGGTTTCAATCCCCTTGCGTCAATATGTAGTATTCTTCAAGTTAGCCACTGTCCTAGCACACCCTGAACCATGTCTTCACTGGGCGACACCCACGTACCAAGTCCGTACCTGGCTAGGCGGCCTGGGTGTGTCTCACAAATGTTTCCACGATTGTTAACTACCAACCCTGTATGTCCAACGTTCAGCTTCATCGACTCCAGGGGAGACGTTCGCTTCTGCTAATCTCATTTATGCGCAGACTATATCTAGTATGACGTTATATTGGTAAACCCTATTCATTATTGCTAGATTTTGGACGCCACTCTCCTCTGCCGTGTCCTTCATTTACTCTTTTATTTAGGCTAGACTTCACGCCCCATAATAGTTAGAGACATTGGCGTTTGATCGTGGACATTACATTGAATATTGGGAAATCAGCTTTTTCATATTCGAACCCTGGAGATCAATACTGAGTGATACTTGATGAATCTGGATGTACCCCTAGCTCTAGCATATAAGACCTGCCACATCCTAACGAACATAAGAAACCTACACAATTTCCAGATTTTATCGCAGATATACTATTTATACTTCTCTAACCTCTGCTTTCTCTCTCTCTTATCTGTGTAACTTTTCCATCGTGCCAATGGAGCAACGATCCCGCCTCGACAGGCAACCAACCCCCCACGTTGGTAATATGTATGAACGTAAACGCGACGCCGGACCTGGCCCCGTGGAACCTGGGGAAACGAGATTCAAATCTCAACAAAACAATTCGCACAGCTCCCAGAGCGCGTGTACGAATGACCAGGCGTCACGTCCACCTTCTTCTTCCCCGCAAACAACAAGCCAACTAACGAGACCACCGAAGCGCTCGCGTAAAAGCACAATGCAGGCAGCTGTGCATCCCAACCCTGAAACTGATGGCGAAGACCAAGTGTATGTGGAAGCTGTACATATATCGGAGGATAGGAGTGATGAGTACCAAATCTCCCCGGGCTCCTCAGAATCAGAATCAGAAACCGACACCGATGCGGAAGACATTGATCTCAGTGATGGGGGAGCAACACCGCGCTGTCACAGGTCACAGACAGCGAACAGAGAGGATACCAATCGAGGGAAAACAGGTCAGATTTCGACTACTGCCGGATCACAGCGATCCGGCCGTTCTCTGCCAATGCCCGCTGTCCCTGCCCGCATCATTTGCAGTAGAGCCTCCACTCCTGGTGTTCCGTCGTCAAGCTCAGCAAGGAATTCATCTCCACCGGGTCGCTCGAGTATGCTGTCCTCGAATATCAGAAGCTCTAGCCCAGCAGATCCTCTAGATGTAGCCCGACGCGACTTTAACTGGCACGGAAGTAGCAGCCGGAAGAATAATGTTACAGGACCTGAAAGTTCTATATTACGGCTGGCCAGGGATCTGATTCTCCAATACACTCTTTTTGATGACCCACTACCTAACGTAGTTGTTCTGATGGCCAAAGTGTACAGCGTTCGGGAGGATGCGTTGAATATGAGTAAGGGTTGCGGACGTATTGAACCGTCCCAGGATAGCATAACAATAGTAAGTGATCCCAGCCAGACGTCTGGACACATGCCAAATTATAATAACCTTGATAGATATGCCAAAAGTACTCATGCGTATGGTCACAATTCGTTTATCATGTAAAGCATCACATAGTAATGTTATATGAACTGCCACTGCCACAAGGTGCAGCAGCCATCGCACGTAGAGTTGATTATCTTCTGGAAGGAGACAGGTTCATGTCCGACCGGAAAGGGTATGAGGTTTGTTACCACGACGACTAGCAATAGCTATTGGGTAATACAACTAACTAGGTACGAATTTGGACAGCCTCTGATCCTGCGATTCCTTGCACCCCAGATCCCCGAGGCCATATATGGCAAGTACTTTGCCGGAAAGAAAATGCAAGGCAGGATAGATCTTGAGTTTCTATCTAGGATCAACGGAACTATGATCTGCCTGACTTGCGCTATACTATGCCACACTCTCCGGGCATGGCAAACAGGTAAGTACGAAGAGCCGAAGGACTTCAAGCCTGATATTGTTATGGGTAAGAATCTCAGAATATTCTAGTGGGCTGTAGTGAAGGAGTCTGGCTAACCCGTCACCCACTTAAGACTTCTTAGTACGCCAGAGGCAAACATGGCAGAGATTTCCCGTGCAGATCCAGGAGCTGTTTGTCCAAAACATCCGCCAAATCATCACTGAAATGCTCCAGCAACAATACGGGTTTCAGAATAATCGAGTAGAAGCGTATGATGATGACATTGACGCTGTAAGCACGGAGCTCGAGCACAGGAAATCCAACCAGGCTCCAAGCCAATCCTCGCAGGGTAGACAGACGATGACCGACTACCCTCTAGAGGCCTATTTGGGGCACCAGGGCAGGTGGGAACAGTCGCCCCATCCCGATGTTGCTTCCGATTTTAGCCAGATGGCCATTGGACGGTCTCTTGGCTTTCATGATTTTGAACAAGATAGTCTAGACGATACACCAGAACACACGGGACGTCTGATGTCGGGGAGCATGGGCAGTCCATGTATTTCATCTCGCAGCTTGCTTAGTCTGGATGATTCACAGTCGGGGCAGGTGACGGCTATAGATGAACAGCAGGAAGGGAATTTTGATTGAGAGAGAGGAGGCAACAGGTCGGTGGGACCAGGATCGAGAGTGGGCTCGATGGGGCGCATATGGGTACCTGCGGTGCTAGTGGGATCGCAAGCTTCAATAGCGCCTAGTGTACTCAATAGATTAAAATGGCGGGCCAATGTGACGCCGTACAATAGTAAATAGAGTATTTGCAGCACATATCGAGACCAAATTGTAATCGGATGTGGTTACCGAAAGTCCCAGAACATATGGAGTACGTTCCAATTACGGCTAGAAAATCCCGACGATGTCAATTGAAAGTGTGCAATCAGGATGGAAGAGGTAGGTAATGTAGGACTCGGGGCACACGGAAGTAGTTCTTCGAAGTCATGAGATACAGGAGCAGGGACAGGAACTTAGGAGGAGGATAGCGGATGAGACATGCGGTGGGAGGCAAGCGATATAGATTAAGTCATCCAAACAGAACCAGCTTTACGGACAGGATTGGAACGCGGGGGAGGGTTGATGACCGTCACGGCGAGAGGCAGAAGCAGCAGAGATTCTCTGGACGCAAAGCAGGTGTGCCGGATGGCCAAAACGCTGGCCGGGACTTGCAGGGGTGTCAGGACGGCGGGCAGGAGGTCCAGAGGTGTTTGGACGGCGGCCAGGAGTAGTAAGGGCGTGAGGACGCCAGGCAGGAGTAGTAGGGGTGTCGGGACGCTAGGGGGGAAAGGGCATGGATTGCCAGGACACCCGGAACTGAGCTAGCAAGGGTCACAACGCAGGGGGGTTGGAGTGCCGCGCGTCCAGTGAGCGTCAGGATGCAGGAGGGTGCGGATGCGAATGTCAGGACGCAAGACTGGATTTAGCCCACGTCCTGATTAACGGTTTGCGTCCAGTGCGCCCAGTGCATCTGACACACAGGACGCACAGGACGTAAGAGTAAATTTTTGCTGATGGACTCCATCTCTTACTACATAATAGTGTCATCTTTTCATTGGGCACCTTAGCCAATGCGCAAATAATAACTAAAAAATCCTGTACCTGGCCTAGAGCCTAACAAGTACAGGAAACACATGTAACAAAACCTAAGCAGTCTTATTCCTCCTCTCAGTATCTATCTGGTATGCGTGGAGGTAGATGGGGCAATCCTTAGAAGTTACCAGGTGATTGGTGCCACAGTTGAGGCATTTGATAGTAGTCTGGAGACAGGCTTTGCCCCTGGTAGGGCAGTCAGAATGTCTGCAGATGTGGAGGTGGCCTGGGTGTTCCTGAGAACAGATAGCGTGGTGGGGGGTTTTGGTGCATTGAGTAGGGTGGTGACCAAATTCCAAGCATCTGGAGCACTGGGTGGCAGGACTAAAGGACAAGTAGTGTTGGCCCTTGAACTTGCTGCTAAAGAGTGAGAGGCCTCTGCTGAGGGCTTTTTCTGTAGAAAGGTTGCCAGCAATGGTAAGGACCATAGCAGAAGCTGCTTTATCTTGGTGTTGGGCTTCTGTGGTGAGCCATCTGGGAGGGTGGTGGAGGTGGATTCCAGGATTGAATGCCTCAATCTCAGCTTGGACAGTGGGGAAGGTAGAGTTGATAGGGATGCCGTGTGTGATGACCTTTTGCCAAACTTCATCTTTTCTGAGGCCAGTGGTGGCAGGAATGGTAGATCTAATTGCTTCCTCAATAACAAAGCGGTGGTTCTTGAGGACAGTCGATGCAGGAGTATTCTCCTTAGTGATTAGGAGGACATGGTGGTTGAGGGTGAACTCAATGGTGGAGATAAGCTGTTTCTTGATTGCAGTGTTGACAGCATTGTAGATGGTATGGTGGTTGGTGTTGTCTGGTAGTACTGTGCCATCTCTCTCAATGACAATCGTACAGTCGCGTTTGGTGAGTAGGACAGACAGAGGTTTTTTTGGTTGGTGACATGGTCGGGGGTTTGACTGGCAGTACTTTGGCAGCTTTCCAGGCCCAGGTTTGCCTGCTGGTAGGTGGGGGAAGGGTGGACTAGTGTTGGACAGTTGGTTGTTATAGGAGAAGCTGGGACTCAAGTCGCACAACTTGGGAGGTGAGGGTATTGACTATGCCTTGCAAGTCTTTGGTATCTTTGATGTGGCATTCTTGGACGACAAGCATCTGTTGTTGGATGTTCTGGAAGGCAGTCTTGAGGTTGGTGTATTTGGTGATCATGGTGTTGAGGTCCACCCACATTGGTTCAACAAATGGACCCAGTTCTTCAAGAGGGAGGTCAGAAACGCCCTCTTTCTCTGCAGGTGGGTGGGAGGGTTGCATAGTGTCAACAGGGGAAGGGTTCCCCTCTACCATCTGTGTATCATCCAGGAAGGTGGGTTGTGTGGGGATGTGGGATTGAAAATGGGAGACAAGTGGGTTTGCAGCTCTGCTACCTCCGCCTCTTCGTCTAGAAGACATCAGAGATGATGGAATAGGAACTCAGTTGATAAAACGTGATGGAATACAAATTGTAGAGGATGATTTGTGGATGAAAAGTCTGTAGGAGCGGTGGGGGAAGCGGTGAGAATGGGTTGTTGATCAATGAGGTGGGGGCTCGGCAAAGAATTTGGTCTGGTTTTTTCCTTCAATATGGTGGTAACGGCAATGGAGTCTGTTTCTTGTGGTGGTAGAGGGGCAGGCAAGGAGTGCTTTGGCCATCCCAGGTTTGCTGAGGTAGGAGGTTTGATAGTGTTAGGAGTAGGGGAGTGGATGTGGAGCCTTGTAGTTGAAGCTGTTCTTGTACAAGTAAACCTTGTTGATTAATCTTGTCAATTTGCCCTTTCAAGTGAGCCGTATCACTGATGTGTCATTGCTGGACAATGTTGAGGTGGTTGATTGGTAATTGGAAGAAGTCCTCAAGGTAGCTGACTCGCAGTCTGGTGCAGAGGGTGGTATCTCTGTCAGGATTGTTTGGTTCCCATGAGGACCACTGAGCAGAGCCCGGTATAGATTAATTTGGAGTAGTGGGAGGCTGAACTGTGTCCACAGGGGAAGGAATGTCTTCATCCATGTGGGTATCTTCAGGGGAGGGTAGAGCTGAGATACTCTGGTTGGATTGAATTAGAGGTATCTGGGGATTGGCAGCACTCCTGCCTCTGCCTCTAGCCCATGGAGGTATCAGAGGTGATGGGAGAAGGACTTAGTTGATCAAAGGTGATGGAAAATAAATACCAGAGGATGATTTGTTAATGAAAAGTCTATAAAGTGGAGGGGGAAGCATCAAGATTTGGTTGTTGACCAATAAGGTGGGGTGGCTCAGCAAAAAACTTGGTGTGGTTGTTTCTTTTGCTGTGGTTGCAGTGGCAACGGAGTCTCATTTTGCATGGTGTTCTGGTGGTTGAAGTTGTGAGATGATGTTGCGCGGTTGCCACCTATGATAAGTTTTCAGAAATATTTTTGTCCTAGTGCTGTAGAACTCCCTGCGCACCTTATTCCCCTCATCTAATAATTCAGAAGAACCCTAATCGTATATCTCTATTCGATTTATGGGTAAGTTCCGAGCCAAACCAGGTGCTATCGTACTCAGTTCAGCAACTGCCTTGGCACGAGTGCGGCAGATAAATATATTCATCACGTGCCTTATCTAAGGACACATCGCAACCAAAAGGTGCATCGAGATTTTCTTATCAGACTCACGTGACGAATATATCGATCGGCCGCACTCGTACACATTCTAAGCTCTTTGCATCATACGATGATAGGAATTGACCGACTTCTGTGACTTCCAATACCGGTAGATAACTTACCGTAGCCACTAATCCAGAATCAAGGCCACGGCTGCCCGTTCCGTATCACTTTTCTCTGGTTGACTCTAGTGTTTCGGAACAAACACCCCAGCTGAAAACCGGCACTAATAGCTTCTGGGTTCCCGAACGATGCGCGCATCGCGTAACCGAAAAGCAAACAACATTCAATGTCGCACGCAATACATACAATTGATTTTGTTCTAGAATTATTTGTCCAAAGACACGGCACGAAATACCCCACTTCATTCATCAGGAAAACATTTTTCGGTAAGTGGGAATACAACGTACGGAACGAATGACGAACAATGGGAGGAGGAAGTTATATGGACGCTGAATTCTCGAGGATACTTAAAGATATAGGAACGATACTGTTTACAAGAAAGATTGTACGAAGGCCACAATGACGCTCTTGAGTTTTGCCTCGGTCTCTTTGGAAAGGGCACCTTCCTTGTTAATAGTTGCGAGCAGTCCAGACTCATTAGTCCTTAGGTGGGCAAGGAAGTCTGGGTGTCAGGTCAGCCAACCGGTCTCCTCCCACGAGGCAACACTTCGCTAGGTGGCTTACCCTCTTCGAATCGGCTGATCTTGTTGACTGGAACATTGTCAAGATGTCCGTTAACACCAGCATAGATCAAGGGAACTTGCTCCTCAACCGCCATGGGGCTGTATTGCTTCTGCCTGTGAAATCGTCAGTGGCCGTTTGATGTAGGTGGAAGGACGTAGTTATATTATGGCATACTTGAGTAGTTCGGTCAGACGTTCACCGCGGTTCAAGGTAGACTTGGTGGAAGCATCCAAATCCGAGCCGAACTGCGCGAAAGCTGCGACTTCACGGTATTGGGCCAAGAACAATTTAAGAGATCTGTGGGCTCGTTAATATGTAAGCGATGGCTTGATACAAAAGGTGCCTAGATTTAGCCTACCCGGCAACCTGTTTCATCGCCTTAACCTGCGCCGATGACCCCACACGAGAGACAGAGAGACCGACGTTAATGGCGGGGCGGATACCCTTGTAAAATAATTCTGCCTCCAAGAAGATTTGTCCATCTGTGATGGAAATAACATTGGTGGGGATATAGGCGGAGACATCACCACCCTGTGTTTCAATGATGGGAAGAGCAGTGAGGGAACCAGCGCCATGGGCCTCATTCATCTTTGCAGCACGCTCGAGGAGACGGGAGTGCAGGTAGAAGACACTAGAGGGATCAGCGGCTGAGGATTAGGGAAAAATGGGGGCTGGCATCCTTACTCTCCGGGGTAAGCCTCACGTCCCGGTGGGCGACGAAGCAATAGGGACATTTGACGGTAGGCAACAGCCTGCTTGGAAAGATCGTCATAGATTATGACGGCGTGCTTTCCATTGTCACGGAACCACTCTCCCATAGCACAGCCAGTGAAAGGAGCTAGGAACTGCAATGGAGCAGCTTCGGAAGCAGTGGCAGCTACAATGATTGAGTACTTCATGGCGTCATTCTCCTCCAACGTCTTGACGAGCTGGGCGACGGTGGAACGCTTTTGACCAATAGCCACATATACACAGTAAAGCTTCTTGGTCTCATCGGACCCATTGTTCCATCGCTTCTGGTTAAGCATGGTGTCCAAAGCGACAGCAGTCTTACCGGTTTGACGGTCACCTATGATAAGTTCACGCTGACCACGACCAATCGGAACCATCGCATCTACCGACTTCAATCCGGTCTGCACGGGTTCTTTTACTGAACGACGAGGGAGAATGCCTGGAATATGTGTCAATTCCACGAAACCCATCATGCAATGCATCATTCATTTATACGTACCAGGGGCCTTGACTTCAGTACGTCTTCTCTCCTTGACATTGAGGGGCCCCTTGCCGTCGATGGGGTTACCGAGAGCATCAACCACACGTCCAAGAATTCCAGGACCAACGGGAACGTCAACCTGGATTGCGTCTTAGTATGTGCCAGTCCCGCCCAAGGCAACTTGGGGAGAAAGAGGCACACAATTTCACCAGTACGCTTAACAGTCTCTCCCTCCTTGACGAGTCGATCGGAACCAAACAACACAACCCCAACTTGGCCCGCTTCTAAGTTCAAGCACATTCCCTTAACACCAGAGGCAAACCTAATTTCAAACATCAATGTCCACAATTCTATATTGGTGCCTAAAATAACTTACTCAACCAATTCCTCAGCCTGGACATTGGCCAAACCGTGCACTCTTGCGATACCGTCACTATTTATGGGAATTATCCGGTAAGCCAACATTTCGCACAAGGCCGAATGTCGAAGATGCCCACCCAACAGATAAAACTCTGCCAGTTTCCGCCAACCCAGCCTCCTCCTGAACCCCTCTAATCCTCTGCTCGAGAATTGAGGAGACTTCCGTTGGGGATGCCTTCGCCTCACCAGCATAGGTTCGGACGGTATTATTGGTGAGAGCGGGGGCCACATGCCGAGTCTGCGAAGATAGGGAGAGGAGTTAGTGATTAAGTATTGTAAAGGTTATTGAGTAGATAGGTGGAGATTTCAATTGATGGGGCTATCTGGGCGAGGGCAATGAAGCGGATGTGCAAGGGGGCGAAATTTGGGAGGAAGAAAATTTGGCGTGGAAGCAACATACAGCGACGATTCTGCCAGCAGACCAAGCTCCGGCGGAGCGGGTAGATTGACGTAAGGCCGATCTAAGCATTATGAACGATGGATAGGATAAGAGAAGGGGTGGAATTGAGGGGGGAAGGAGGGGAGATGTTGGTTAAGCCACAGGGAAGGGGGACGTGTTGAGGGAAGGTGATGGGTTTTGCAGGACGAAGTAGATGGGAGACAGCCAGCGGCAGGACTCGGAGGGAATTTCGGTTCTGGGTTAGGTGGGGGAAAGTTTCAAGTGGGCAAACAATCTGATTGTGACAGAACAATCTGCAGGTACTCGGGTACGGTTGCCAAGACTTAACCTAGGGCAACGTCTTGTCCGTTTAATAATTATACATAGACAACAACTATGACCACTACAAGTAACCAGTTGAGCGATAGAATATACATATATCCCATCCCACTTGCAAAGAATTTTACTTCACCAAGGGGATATCCTGTTCACCAAGAGGATATCTCCTTGGCAAAGTAGAGAACTTGCCCTGTAGCATCCTACCTACCAAGTAGAATATATAAATTTTCTTTTATATACTACTAATTCTCTTCTTGTCTCCTTATTCCTTTCTTATCCCATCCATAATTCAACAATTTATATCTTATTCTGAGAAGGCCCAGGTATTTTATGTAAATACAATCATACCTATTGGTTTTTGACCTATTAATATTAGGCAGCAGCAAATCCTAAGTCAAGTGAATTGTAACTGGGGCCAATAAGGTTTCTCAAAGAGTGGTCAAGAAAGCTTATAACAAAAGTATGTATCAAAGCATGAGGAATATAATGATAAGATCTCTTCTCTATTCGCTGATGATTCCGAAAGCTAAGGATTTGTTTTTTGTTTGTTTGTTTGACTCATTTGATATTTTTGTTTATGGAACAAAAAGGTATATGGAGCACTAGCTATGACACCTAAAAAACCGCTCCCCCCTGGCCCAGGCTGAACGACAGAGCTGAAAGAACCCTTTGTGGTAGAAAAAACTACTTCTACTCAGAATCCTTCCTGTAAACTGCTCTGCCCAATAACCCCTACTGCCAAGGTATAAAAGAAAGCTAGTTATCCGACAGTGAACCAAGCACGCACCAAACCCCAAGAATGCAACACCTAAAGTCAGAAACCTAAACTGAACCCCTGAGGGGTAACGATCACAACTGAAATCCAATATAAGAACCCTTAGGCCATATGATGAGGGCCAGGAAGAGGGAGCTGAAGCCCCAGAGATGAAGGGTATAAGGGAAACCACTCCACGGATGGCGACTGAGAAGAGTGGAGAGGAGGTGTGTGATAGGTATGCCCGCGAGCGTGTGTCCTCCAGAACAATTAGGAACTGAGGCAGTAAGGTGCCAGCTGGAGAGGAGGTGGCAGTAGGGTGCCAGTCTATCTGACCGTAGAAAAGGGCCCTAAGCGAAGCAGTTGTTTTACCGTGTCTCTCATCTAGTTCCTTATTCTGTGAGAAATAGCATCACAGTAGTGGAGGGGATCCCATCACCTGCCAGCCACAAATACCCTGAGGGGAAGAGGAGGGGTAGACCTAAGACTGTCATCAACAGCTATTGGTTATCACGTTCATGTCTGAATAGGCAGGCTCTGAGGGGGAGCAAGAGAATGGAGAGATTGTCTGAAGCCTGAAGGCTGTTCCCTCCAACTACAAACTGTAGTCCCGGCCACCTGCTGCTGGTGGTAAAGGGGCTGTCAACTGTGCCAACACCTGAGTTAGGCGAGGTAAGAAGAGGAGAAACATCATGAAGATGGACAACCCCAACCAGGAAAGGAACTGAGAGAATCAAGAAATAAATCAAGACCTCAAGGGAGAGCAGAAGCGAGCCCAACTCCTATAGCCGAGGCTAGACGGAGGGAGATGGGAGGGGGGAGGTGTGGTGCTGCCAAATGATAAACGCCACAATAGTTACCATGATGTTGAGTTTTCATCACCCGAGGTGTAGTGGAGACAGACTATGATCTCATAGCTAAGGAGTTTTTTTTTGGTTGACTCATTGATTATTTGTTTAGGGAACAAAAAACATATGGAGCCCTAGCTAGAACGACAAAAGACCCATATCCCTCCTCTCGCCACAGGAAAAAGCCAACCCCCTAAGCCCCTCTAGTATGGAGCCAACTGCACATCTCGCCTCAAAGAAAAGAAACCCAAGCCTGGCTAGAGGGACGAACAAGGAAATCCTAACTAGGAAGAAAGCAGGAAGGGCCAGGAAAACCCGCTGAGAAATCCCAAAAAGACAAAAGAAAGGTTACTAGCAAGCCAAGTAGGCCCCAAAGGGTAAGTCGACTCATTCATGCAGGAAGCAACGCATGAAGCGTGCTAAGATAGGGGCCCCCCCCCCAGACCGACTCCAAGGAGGTAGTGCAATACCATGGAGGGAAGGAGGAGACCAGCCAGTCGTGGGTGATAACCGAGGGAAGAGGAAGATGTAGCAGTAGGGTGCTAGTCGATCCAAGAGGAGGGGTAGACCCAAAGACCTTAAACATCATCTATCGGTATCACGTTCGCGTCTGACCAGGCAGCCTCTTAGGGGAACAAGAGAATGGGGAGATCTACTGTAGCCTGTTGGCTGTTCTCCCGTACTGCAACCGTTAGTCCTGGCTGTCTAACGATGCTGGTTAAGGGGTTGCCGACCGTGAGAAGGCTAAGCAAGGCCAACTCAAGAGTAGGAGAGGACTTCCCATCACACGTGGATAGAGGAGAGAGGGGGAGTAAGGAAGATCATCAACAGTCACCTAGGCAAAGCAAAGCAGCTGTTATACGGTGTCTCTCATGTTGTCCCTTGTTCTGAGAGAGATAGCGTCACTGTAGTGGAAGGGATCCCACCACCTGCCAGCCAGTCAAGGAGGGCTTCCAAACGACCAACCCACAAGGAGAGAAAGGGCTCTGCGATGGGTTAGACTGAAGTCAATACCCTGGGCATGAGAGGAGGGAAGAGCCAGACTCCCCTAGGCCGAAGCCAAAGAGCAGTGGGTGGGAAAGTCGTGATAGTTTGAGGATGAAACTCATAGTGTTGAGTTTTCAATCACCGGAGGTGTAGTGGAGACGGAGGATGTTCTGAAAGCTAGGTATTTTTTTTTTTTATATTTAACTTATATATTCTTTGTTAAGATACAAGAACCTGCATGGAGCGCTAGCTATGGCAAAAACAAAACCTTAATATCAAAAGCCAGAAACAGTAAAAAAATATTTCTCCACCAACAATCCCTGCCTGTGAGGAATACAACCCACTGCGCCAGCCAGAGGGACTAATCGCGCAAGGAAAGACAAGCGCCCTCCCACACAGAGCAAGCACAAAGCACGGAAAGTCAAATAAAGTCAGGAAAGAGAACAAAGAGAACCACCACTTCAATCTGAAACTAGGTTGGTACTGGGGGACACCTATCCCCGGACCACAGCGGGGGGAAAATTGGTTCTGGTATCGGAAATGTATCATGCCAGGCCCCATAAGAGGTCCTTATCAGCCCATAGGGGAGCCTTGCTGCCCAAAGAGTCTACTCCCGGGATATGGAGGAGTCTCGAGGAGGCTTTAGAGGGACAGGAGAGGACAGCATGTTGCATAGTCTCTGGCTCAAGGCCGCAGGCAGACCAAGTGGTGGGTTTGTCTGGCTCATTCCAGGGGGTGTGGGCTGCTAGATAACTCTTTCTAGCTCTCATTTGATGTATTCTTCCAGCCAGAAAGCAGTCCAGCCCCATCAAGGGGTGCGGGGCCTCTGGAGGAGGAGAGGGATAGTATAGAGGGGGGGGGCTTGCAGTGCCCAATCCTGAGACAGGAGGGACCGAGTGGTAGCGATCAGGAGAGAGTACTTCTGTAAAGAGGAGAGATTGTTGGCTGCCCCGGGGACCACTGGTAGGTGCCGGTTCAGGCCTGGAAGAGTCCCCCTGTTATGGCCACACGGGCATGGAGATGGAATGTGCATGGATTTTTGGTTGTATATATTGGTTGTGGTTTTCTTCATTGCATAATTGGATTTCCTTTGTATAACTGATTGAGAGGTGTTGCCGCGCAATGGAAGACAGTAGAAGCTGACAGAAGGATCGCAGCTGCACATGACGCCAAGAACTTTCTTTGGTATTAGTGATCATGGAGGATTTCCTTAATATATAAAGGGGTGTGCCCCTTTATATTTTACTTTCTTTACGCAATCTGGTAATCTCCTTCGGACACCCTTTCTTACGTTCCA
>LN891230.1:92524-113933 GCA_900010015.1 Tuber aestivum
GCTGGTCTGTTGCACCGTGCCCCTAGAAGGGGCTGCACTGCTGGCGTAGGAGGAGGCGGAGGGTGGGACTAGTGTGAGGAAGAAGGGGGCAGGGCCAGGGTGGAAGGTAGCTTCCTCCGGGAATTCACCCTGTGCGAACTGGAAGGCGGCAAAGGAGCGGGGATGTCTGGCCGCGAAGGTGCGTGGGTTACCGTACCACACTCCATCAACTTGCACGGGAGAGTCAATATCTTCAACCGGGATGTCTAGGACATAGCCGGGAGGGCGGCGGTACTTAGCTCCAGGGGGAGTAGGAGGACGGGGGGGCGGCGGCGGGCGTCTTGTCTGTTTCGGAGGGGGGGGAGGGGAGGGGCCCAACGGGGCCGCTAAGGGGCGGGCAGCTGATGCCGTGACTCTGAGAGAGAGGTCACGGACGGAAGCTTCTAATGCAGGGAGGGAGGGAGGATCCTTGGGAGCAGCCGTGGAGGACTGTTCGAGGGCCTCTAACCTTTGGATGATGCTGCCAATCCCAGAAAGGGCGGTGCAGACACGTGGTAGGAGGATGACTTCGCTAGCAGATAGGTGCTGAAGCTGAGCGTCGGTAGGGTGGGGAATCGGGGGTGCTGCCTGTCCTATGTGGAGGAGAGTGCGGGCTAGTTCATCCCTTATCAGGGTGAGATTATCTGGGAGCGAGGGGTTTGGAGCCCTTGACTGGTAGGGAGAGGCGCGACTGGAGGCTCGAGAGCCAGACCTTGAAGGGCCCGGACCAGGCCCCTCCATGGTGAAGGGGGCTGTGCGGGGTAGTGAGGGGGCTGTGCACTTAGAGACTGAAGCCTAAGCGAGGGAGGAATAAGGTGTGTGGAGATGGTTGCCACGCAAAACCCTGGAGTTTTACTTGGCCGAATGCGGTAATGTTTTTAAGCAAGAGGAACGTAGAGGGCGCGGAGCATGGAGTTAAAGCTAGGGATTTTTTTTTTCTTTTTTTGTTTGACTCATTGATTATTTGTTTAGGGTACAAAAAACGTATGGAGCGCTAGCTATGACGACAAAAAACCCATATCCCTCCTCTCGCCACAGGAAAAAGCCAACCCCCCAAGCCCCTCTGGTATGGAGCCAACCGCACATCTCGCCTCAAAGAAAAGAAACCCAAGCCCGGCTAGATGGACGAACCAGGAAATCCTAACTAAGAAGAAAGCAGGAAGGGCCAGGAAAACCCGCTGACAAATCCCAAAAAGACAAAAGAAAGGTTACTAGCAAGCCACGTAGGCCCCGAAGGGCGAGTCCACACATTCAAGCGGGAAGCGACGCACGAAGCGCGCTAAGATAGGGGGCCCCCCCCAGACCCACTGCAAGGAGGCAGTGCAATACCATGGTGGGAAGGAGGAGACCAGCCGGCCGTGGGCGATAACCGGGGGGAGGGGAAGGTGTAGCAGTAGGGTGCCAGCCGATCCGACCGTAGGGAGAGGAGAGCGGAGGGGTAGACCCAAAGACCTTTAACAACGTCTATCGGAAACACGTTTGTGTCTGACTAAGCAGCCTCTTAGGGAAACAAGAGAACGGGGAGATCGACCGTAGCCTGTTGGCTGTTCTCCCCTACTGGGACTGTAGTCCCGGCCGTCTGACGATGGTGGTTAAGGGGTTGCCGACCGTGGGAAGGCTAAGCGAGGCCAACTCAGGAGGAGGATAGGACTCCACGCCACGCGTGGGGGGAGGAGGAAGGGGGAGTAAGGAAGGTCATCAACGGCCGCCTGGGCAAAGCATAGCAGGTGTTTTACCGCGTCTCTCATGTAGTCCCTTGTTCTGGGAAAGATAGCGTCACTGTAGTGGAAGGGATCCCACCACCTGCTAGCCAGCCGAGGAGGGCCTCCGACCGACCAACCCCCAGGGAGAGAGAGGGCCCTGCGACGGTAGACCAAAGTCAATACCCCGGCCGTGAGAGGAGAGAGGAGCCAGACTCCCCTAGGCCGAGGCCAAAGGCAGGAGTGGGTGGGAGGGTGGAGAAAGTTTCACGACGAAACAAAAAACTCACGATAAAAACCGTGGTGTTGAGTTTTCAATCGCCGGACGTGTAGCAGAGACGGAGGATGAGTTAAAGCTAGGGAGGCACCGCGATATGTATATTCCGCGTCTAGGTGGTCGCGGTCTACATTCAATCCCTTACTGACTATGTACCTGCCACCTAACCCTTCAGTGTCTTTGGAGTGCGAACTCCATTTCACCTTGAAAACTAACTTCCCCGCTTTCCTCCTGAGTGGAGTGATCAGCTCCGTCAAAGGACTTATCAATGACTCTTCTATGTGCATAGCTTAGAGTGCATGACGAAGATAACTAACTCGACCATTGAGTTGTTATTAACCAATCGTAACTAGGTCTTCCGCATGACTCTAGCTTACGCGAGCTGAAGGGACATGCATATTACTTCTTGTAATTGCATATAGACTTCCAGAGGTCGTAACTCAATAACTAACCGACCAATCTGAACTAACTGAGTCTTATCTTGTAGAGCGGAGCTCCTTCTATGTTATCCAGCGAAAACCCCTCGGTCGCATGCCTCGTATCTCCGTGGAGTGGGCTGCATAGATGCCTTCTCATATCGTACTCTGATATCTTAGCGCTACGAATATTATGGCGGGGCCCGGAGTCGAACACGTGACCTTATGCATTTAGTCACGTGCCGCATCGATTACACTATTATGTGTAACATTAGCTCCCTCCTCTTTAAGACTCGTCCTCGAGTCTTTCTATGTTCTAAAGCTATCTATATAAGGTACATTTCTATAGTTGTAAAGATAATTCCCTTTTTTAGGACTCTATCCAGGTAGGGTGAAAAACCTTTGCGCGTTTACTTGTTCACGGCTAGGAAAACCTTTCCTGATAATCCTACCTTAGCCGTGGTATTTCCGGGTTGTCCCTCTGCAACTCCTCCACTAAGTCGGTAGCATGTTCATGATGCTCCGGTGGCTCCCAGGTGTTTTCATCCTCCGAACACCCTTTCCATTTGACAAAGTATTTGAGTTCTCGAATGCGCTTATTGCGTCCGGAGACTCTTTTGGTGTAGGAGAGAATTTCGCTTTTAACGATTTTCTCAACCTCCCATTCCAGATCACCGTCGATCTCTTCTGGTGCCTGCGGTCTCTGTTCCGTTTCTGGTCGAACCGATGTTCGATAGGGTTCCAGGAGCGACACATGAAATACGGGGTGTATTTTCCACAGTTCGGAAATTTCCAACTTAAAAGCTCGGTCACCTCGTTTCTCGAGTATTCGAAAGGGTCGTTAAAGTTTTGGGCTCAACTTTTTGGATGGTCGCTTTGTTCAAATATTTTTTGCATTGAGCATTACTCGGTCTCCAACCTTAAAATCCGGTTGGTGTTTAACCTTGGGGTCATAGTATTTGCTCATTGTTTCTCGAGTTAGGTGTAGGGTCTCTCGGGCCTGTTGATGTATTTCCTTCATCCAGTGGGCATAGGTTGTTGCTCCTGGATTCCGTACTTCTCTTTCTTTCATCCATTCCGTCTGTGTATGATAACCGTAGTTGGCGTAGAATGGGGTCAAACCGTGCCCTTGGGTTTCCGAGTTGTTGTATGCATGCTCGGCTAATGGTAGTAGAGAACACCAATCATCCTGATCATAGTTGAGGAAACTTCGAAGCTAACTGTCCAGCACTTGGTTGGTTCTTTCGGTTTGTCCGTCGGTTTGAGGATGGTAGGCGGTTGACATCCTTCGTTTGATGTCTAGTGATATGCACAGTGATTCCCAGAATTCTCCTGCAAACTTGGCGTCCATGTCAGAAACGATTTCTGTGGGCAACCCATGAAGCTTCCAAACTTCTCGTAGGAATGCGTTTGTCACATCCTTAGCACTTGCGGTGGTTGGTAAAGGTCTAAAGTGGGCCATTTTGGTAAATCGGTCGACTACAACCATGATCTGAGTGTTGTCGTTCGACG
Organism: Tuber aestivum; assembly: GCA_900010015.1. Classification (NCBI taxonomy): domain Eukaryota; kingdom Fungi; phylum Ascomycota; class Pezizomycetes; order Pezizales; family Tuberaceae; genus Tuber; species Tuber aestivum. Next base: position 96,448 of record LN891230.1, read on the forward strand.
GAGGAAGTTACGTGATGAAGTCCGTAGAAATCGAGCTCCAGGCTGCGCAAGGTATTTGTAACGGTTGTAAAAAACCGTACTTGGCGTGTCTTGGGGCCTTACTATGTTGGCATTCGTCACAGGACCGAACATAGCCATTGCCCCAGTCGCTTAGTTCTTTCCAGTGGAAATCGCGTGTAATGATTTCTAAAGTCGTTTCTTGTCCGAAATGTCCGGCTACTTTAGAGTCGTGGCAACATTTCGCGATCAAGGTTCGTAGTTCCTCTGAGGCTGGTACGTACAGCCTATTTTTGAAATAGATGAGCCCATCTTTGGTTGACCAGTGCTTAGGCCATTGTACGTTATCGTTTCTTAATCTTTTCAATTCCTTCCTTCTAGATTCCCAGTCCTCGTCTTCCTCTCCTGCCTTTTTTACCGATAATGTGAACTCTTCATGGAACTTCTTGGGGTTTGCATTTAGCACTAGCCTGGTTGCCATGACCACTGATTCTTTATGCAGTAGGTCGTGAGTTTCTTCGTCAGTTAAATCAAAGGGTTGGTTGAGGTTCGAGTCCTTATTTAGGAAGTTGATACGAGGTGGGGTCTTGGTTAATCCAGTTCCTGTGCTCCCGAATCCTTGTTCTCCTCTCTTCGTGTCGTTCAACTCTATTTCTCCTTGGAGTTCTCTACTATGAATCTTTTCTAAGATTAACTGGGCCATCTTCATGCCAGCTTGTGCTTTGTAGTCTTCCCTATGCGTATTGTACAGCAGTGCCTTGACTTCTCCTCAGTAATCCGCATCGATGACCCCGGCGCGGGTGTCAATTCCGTAATTGGTAGCTGAACCACTTTTTGGTGTGATGTGACCGTAAGTTCCTTTTCGTACTGCGATTGCTATTCCCGTTTCGAGTAAGGCTTGTCCTTTTCCTGGTACGATAGTATCTTTTAATGCATACAAATCGTAGCCGGCTACTTCTCTGGTTCCTTTGGTTGGTAACTTAGCCTCCGGGCAGAGTCGCATTGCTTGAAATAGGTTTTGTGTAGGGTTAACTGTTACTTTCTCGTCGTCTTCCGATCGTAGTACTATAGAAATTCGGATAACGGTGAAGTGTGCTGGTTTCAGAATCGACGGCTCAGTTCGTTCAGCTCCTCCCTCAGGGCGGTACTCCGGCCGCCTACTGAGCCCATCTGGCTTGCCGCTGCTTGTCCCCTGTCAGTAAGCGATTTTGAAGTTAAAGTCGGTTAACTTCTGCGCCCAGCGAATTTATCGTGCGCTCCAGGCTTTTGTAGTGAGGAAGTACTGCAGATTATGGTGATCCGTGTACACGATAATTGGACGATCCGTTCCCATCAAATAATGTCGCCATTCTTGGAACGCTTCGACAATGGCAAGAACTTCTTTGTCATGGCTATGGTAATTGCGTTCAGCGGAATTTAACTTTCGGGAGTGGTACACGATTGGGTGTAGTCGTTTCTCCATAAATTGGGAGAGTACGCAGCCCAAAGCAAAATCGCTAGCGTCAGCTTCCACAACCGTATCCCGTTCGGGTTTGAAATGGCATAAAATGGATGTAGTAACGAACTTCTCTTTCAGAAGTTCAAAGGATTCGTTTGCTTCATCAGTCCACAGGAAACCACTTGCGTTTACCTTCAATAATTCCGTAATGGGTTTGCAAATAGCCGAGAAATTCTTTATGAATCGTCGTTAAAAGTTTGCGAAACCCATGAAAATTTGTATGTCCCTTATGCACTTTGCCGGCACCCATTTCTTTATGGCGTCCACCTTTCATTCACTCATTGACACTCCTGTCGTTGAGATTATATATCCTAGAAATTCCAACTCTTTTACATGGAAGACCGATTTTTTTAGCGAGATGGCTAACTTATACCGTCGTAGTTGCCTCAGGACTTTCCGTACGAGTTCGATGTGGTCCTTTTCGTGTTTTGAATAGATCAGTATGTCGTCAATGTAACATACAACTCCTTGATCCAAAAATTGTTTTAACACCACATTCATCATGCTCTGGAAAGTTGCCGGTGAATTTACCAGTCCAAAAGGCATGACCTCGTATTGTTTTAAACCATACTTTGTTCCAAAAGCGGTTTTGTCCCCATGTCCTTTTGCTATGCGTACTAAGTTATAGCCTTTAGCTAAATCGATTCGTGACATAATGTCACATCCTTCCACTCTGTCCCGTAGCTCTGACATTAGAGGTAACGGACATTTATTTGCAATCGTAAGCTCGTTTAGCTTACGATAATCCACACATAGTCGTAGGCCACCACCAGGTTTTGGAGCGAAAAGAACTGGCGCTCTGCATGGAGATTTGCTAGAAATTATTTTTCCTTGCTTAGTCATCTCGTCCAGGTGTTCACGTAGAACTTTGAGTTCCTTTTCCAACATAGGATATATCGGTCCCCGTGGTGGCTTAGCTCCTTCGACCAGCTCGATCTTGTGGTCGAACTCGCTATGGTCAGGTAATCGATGAGAGGCTTGTGTGGAAAACACGTCTTTATAATCCTGGTAGCACTTAGGCAATCTTTCCCAAGCTACTTCCCAGGGTTCGTCGGGGTACTCGAATGGCGCTATCACGCCTTTGGCATGCATCCGTCTGGCGAATATAGCTTTTTCGTCAAGTACTATGGACTCATCCCATTCTACTTCAATAGGGTCTTGTGCGGGTCCAGTATGGTCCGCGTATTTTTTATCCGTAAACGTTCAAGATTTCGAGTTGCCAATATTGGTAATCGGATGTTGGTCATGCCACCAACCGAAAGGTATAATCATATCCTGAGCGACTGTGTTAACCACGTCGCAGGAGACAAGTGACGAGTGTTGGTTGGTTCCTATTTCCAACCGTATAGGATGGGTATAAAGCCATCCATTTTACTTAGAGGGTTTGCCATCAAATCCCTCGATCTGGAGAGGCTTCTTCCGTCTTTCGGTGGGTATGCCTAATCATTGTACTAAAGTTTTGCTAATAACAAAGATATTGGAGCCTGAGTCTAATAACATGCGAATCGGTACTCAATCTTTGTTGGAACGAAGGTATGCGGTGCCTTCGGGGCACTTGTATCGTTCCGGTTCTGGTACATTGGTTTTGGTTCGCTTGCGTCCAGTATGGGGGCCTTGGTTGGTTGTCTGTCGTTTGCTCATGGTTGCGGGGGTGGTGATTGTTACCATGCCAACATGGTTTCAGCTACTAAAGCCTCCTCAGACAACCTTGGGACGTTTCGCTTAATTACCCTCAATGACGATATTTAATCATACCGAACTCAGAAACCCAAACTGAGTCGAGGATCGACCTTTTAACCCGGCCTTAGGTTTTGCTTTCGGTTCCCATCATGGGGGGACCCCCTGGGGCGAGCACGCTGTCCCCAGTTTCCCTCATCCTGATGATGGACTACCCCATTGCCGTCGCCATGGGTGCCCCTTCCCGTACTTGCACCAGCCTTTTCTTGCAAGACGCCCCTTTATGACTAATGCGTATGGAGTCTTTGGACATCGGGTTGTCTTCCCTTGCGTGGAACCGTTTTAAACTGGTACGTCTTTCTGGGACTCTTTCCATCGAGTATACCGCCTTGCTGAGTGCTCTATCGCCAGTTTCAACTCATATCAGGCTGCGTCCAGCCAGCTTGGACTCCTGTCTAGCTGGTTCAATAGATGTGCACTATCTGGTTGTACCCTTGATCTTCTTAGCCCGTTTTCACATGTAACACCTAGCGGAGGCCTCCGAAGGGTGTCCATCACGCTCCTTAGGCACTTTGCATCCTTCGGCACTTTCTGAGAGTGCGTCTCTACGTCATTCTTGCATAATGCGTTCCAAAGCGCAAACCGCTAGGTCGGGGAGAGGTGTACTGCCAGACAAGAGCACGTATTTCTTCGTCTTGCTGACCATCCTATGTAGGGTGCGCTTCCCTTGTATAGATGCTCCACCATTGCCATGGACTTCGTGTCTATACCCTCACTTAATCTGAAGTTGTTTCCCAAATCCGAGATGCTGAGTTTGCTCGAGTCTGGCCCACTTTTCCACCCGCAGGGTTCGGGCGGACTTTCACTCGTCGGGTTCTCGGGACTGCGATCCTGGGCCCAGTAGTCAAATTTACCACGGCGGCTTTTCGCCAATCTCCCCACTTATGATTAGTGAGTCCACAGCGCGTGCAGCCATCATTCTGACCCCGTGAGTTGATTGTTTCTTGTGAAATTCCCACGTGGGCCCATTTCCAATAGGTATGTACTCGTTTCGTAGGTGACGAGCCTGTTTTCCCGGGTTTCCACTTTCCTTTCTCATCTCGTTTTGCTGGGGACCAACTCTTAGCCTTTCCTTTAGGTTGGCTACTTCGGTCCTTGTCCCCAAACTTCCTTTTTGGAATTGTCGTCTCGGAGCTGCCGCCTTTCAAGCGGAGTTGCTCTTTGAATTCCTCGCTCTTGATGCCCACAGCCCGTAGCTGTTTTATCCATGCCTCATCCGAATCGACCTCTTCATATGACATCCTAAGCAGGATGGAAGGCAGAAGTTTACTTTCCAACAGTTGTCTCCAACTTTGACCCCTCATTCGCCCCTGGATGTTCAACAATTCGAGTTGAGTAATATATGCCTCGATATCGTTTTGGTAAGGCACTTTCGTCATCTGGTTTAGTGCCTTTTGCGCCTCGTTGTACGGAGCGTAACGCTGAGTTATTTCCGTTCGAAAGTTGTCCCATAGTTGGAACTCCTCTCGTCTCTTCTGGCCCGCTAGTCCATCCATGGCATTTCGGTAACATTCCTTGAAGGGTATCACGTCCTTCCCTTTTGTTCTGCCTATGGGGCATACGATTTTATCGTGGTCCTGCTCCCAGTGGTGCGGGTTTCTTCGAAAATAATCCTCACATTCCGTTAACTAGTTTTCTACTTTCTGGTAACTGAGATTTTCGAAGTAGGAGGGCAGTTCGGCCGGTTTCCTACTTGCCCCAGCAACTGCTCGCGTCATCAAGGCTGCCAACTCATCAACCTCAAATTGTACGTTTCCTGGTGCTTGGCCTCCTCCAGGAGGTCCGCCGCCTCTGCCTGGAGGTCCACCGCCTCCGCCTCGAGGTCCACCGCCTCTGCCTGGAGGTCCACTGCCTCCGCCGGGAGGTCCACCGCCTCTGCCTAGAGGTCCACTGTTTGGATCCCTTTTCGGGGGCACCGGTGGGGGTGGTGGTGCGTAATCGCTTTGGTGGTCTGCTTCGGTCTCATGGACTGTTCCAGCATAGGAAGCTCCTTCGTAAGGGCTTGGAGGAGGCAGAGGTGAAAACCCCATATTCCCTGGTTGGTTGTTGTGGCCTGTTGGGACCTTTCGGAATCGCCTTTCTAATGCTATGGTTACTCCATCAGCGATTCCTTCACTCATCATTCCCGTCATGTCCTCTATTTCTTTTCTGACATCGGTTTGAAAATCCTTCATTTGCCGTAACAGGGTGGCAAATTCCTTTTCCTGTCGTCTAACCGTATCCTTGACCCCCTTTCGGGGCTCGTTGGTGTTGTTGACATACTCAGTCAACTTCTTGTTGAGGGCTGCCGTTAGGTCCATATGGTCCTTGGTGGCTTTCTTTTGGAACAAGTCGAAGGCTTTCCTGTCCGTCCTTCGTTGTTCTTGAAGCTCCTCAATCATCCGAGCCAAGGTATTGTCCTGTTCCATAGCGTCCACGCTACATTACGCACCTTCCCTTTTCAATCTCGCAGTTTTCCTAGACTGCTCCTGTTGGGCCAAGTTTGACCTGGTCATTTCTTTGGCTACCCTTAAATGGTAGCTTTCCAGTTCCGCCACCACATCCCCTTGCAGCCCTTGGGCTGTTCGTTCCATCCTTGCTAGTTCATCTCCGATGAACCTCTCGCCTTTGTCTATCCTTGCTTTCACGCCAACTAATTCGTCGGCGAGGTGCTTTCCCGCCTCCGTCATTGCCGCATAAGCGACTTGCTGATCGTTCTGGGTCTGGGTGATCCTTCGGTCTAACTGAGCCGTCACCCTTCCTACTAACATTGCAAAGTTTTTGAATATTTGCTCTTCGGAGAATGGGCTTGGTTGTGGTGGTCGCCCTCCTCCTAAAAATGGGCCTAGACCGAGTGGGTCTCATGGTAGACTGGGTTGTCCTGATCTAGGAAAACGTCCTCCAACTGTTCCAGGGTCCCAACCACCAATGGATCGTGGAGAGTCGGTGGTCTCCTCCATGTCCGCATCGGTCGGCTCACCGCTTTCCGTAATTTGAGGTATGTACATCATATTGTACCTTGTATAGTTCGCGTTGGTGTAAAAGCTCGATTTCCAACACCCAAAGAGCCAAGGATCCCTCGTAGCCTCCTTTGTCGTCGCAGAGGACGGAAGTCGTACCGTGGTACATTGTATCGCAGGTGGTTTCCTCATAAGGTTCCCAGTCAGGGTCGTTGAAGAAGTAGTAGAAGAAATCGGGTTCCGACCACTCTTCAGGGTAGGTGAACCAAGAGGGTTCGTCTTCTTCGAGTAAAGGGATTTCTGGTAATTCTGTTTCCCAGAGAACCAAATCGATTATGTCAAGAAAAGATGTGACAGGATGAATTGTTCGTTCGAAGATGTAGGTTTCAGGTAATACTTCAAAGTCCACTATTTGAGCTTGTGGTCTTATTGGTATCATCCAAAGAGCCTTGGTAACCAGAGGTTATCAATATAGTGTTAGGGGGTAGGTAACTCTAAAGTCTAGCGAGTATACACTAGGCCCTGTAATCTTCTGTCTCGGAGATAGTCAAGAAGGCTTGTAAAGATAGAAGTAAAGTAAAACGAATATATTGATAAGATCTCTTCTCCAGTCGCTGATGATAGACTTAAAGCTAGGGATTTCTTTTTTCTTTTTTTGTTTAACTCATATATTCTTTGTTAAGGTACAAGAACCTGCATGGAGCGCTAGCTATGGCAAAAACAAAACCTTAATATCAACAACAACAAACGGTAACGAAATATATCTCTGCCAACAATTCCCGCCTGTGAGTAATACAACCCACTGCACCCACCAGGGCGACTAATCGCAAAAGGAAAGACAAGTCTCCTTCCGTACGAAAGAAACATAAAGTAAGGAAAGTCAAATAAAGCCAGGAAAGACATCAAAAGGAAATACCACTTCAATCTGAAACAAGGTTGGTGCCGGGCAACGCCCAACCCCAGCCCATGGCGGGGGGGAAGTTGGTTCTGGTATCGGAGATGAATCGCATCAGGCCCCATAGGAGGTCCTTATCGGCCCATAGGGGAGCCTCACCGCCCAAAGAATCAACTCCTGGGATATGGAGCAGTCTCGAGGCGGCCTTAGAGGGACAGGAGAGGATGGCATGTTGCATGGTCTCCAGCTCTAGGCCGCAGGCTGGGCAAGTAGTGGGTTTGCCCGGCTCGTTCCAGGGGGTATGGGCAGCTAGATAGCTCTTTCCAGCTCTCATCTGATGTATTCTTCCAGCCAGAAAGCGCTCCAGTCCCATAAAGGGGTGTGGGGCCTCCCCTGGAGGATAGCGATCGTATAGAGGAGGGAGGGCCTGTAGAGCCCAGTCCTGAGAGAGGAGAGATTGACTAGTACCTTTTAGGAGAGAGTACTTCTGAGACGAGGAGAGATTGTTGATCGCCCTGGGGACTAGGTGCCTGTTCAGGCCTGGGAGAGTTCCTTTGGCGGCGATTCGAGCGATGGAGTGAGCTATGCCATCAATAGGTAGGTGGGACCTTACGGCAGGAGAGGGCCTGGGGGTCTTCCAGAGCAGGGGGTAAGCATTCCCCTTCAGCGTGGTGGACAGGGCCCGGTTGGAGTCCGGGGCCCTTGCTGCCGATGCGGAGGGAAAGGACGAGGGGAGCCTGGCCGCGGCCGGGTTGATTTCGGGTGGGGAGCAGGCCATCCTCAAGGTAGCCATTCGGCGCTTATGGGGAAGAAGGACTACCAGAGGGGGAATGCTGGCCTCGCAGGGGAGGATTGAGGTAGGGGTAGAGTGGAAGCAGTTGGTCACCCACCGGAGGACCCGATTCCGGAAGACCCCCATCTTGTGGAGTGAAGAAGTGTTGGGTACCAGAAAATCGGCCCCGTAGGAGAGGATGGGGAGGATGAGCCCCACAGCTAGCCTTCGATTGAGATAAGGAGGCAGGCCCTTGCCGGGAGGAGAGAGTTGTCTTACGATAGCAAAAGCCCCCTGGGCGAGCGCCAAGCGTTTTGCGAAGTGAGGAGAGGTTTCCAGGCTAGGGGTAAACCAGTAGCCAAGCCAGTGAACTAGCCCAGCGGGGTGGAAGAGGGCACCATCGAGGGTGACTGGGGTGTAGCAACGAGCCCCATGGTCCCTTGAGGTCCTCCAGTGAGACAGTTCGGTCTTGGGCATAGAGAAGGGCATGCCAATAGCCCCCGCCCTTCTCTTCAGTGCCAGAAAATAGTACTGTGAGCGCTGCACATTGCGCCTGTAGGAGGGAGAGGCCACCGTGACAGTGAAATCATCGACATAAGAAAACATAATTCCCTTAGGGATACTCAAATGAAGAGGAGACACATAGATGACAAAAAGAAGAGCAGAAATAGGAGACCCTTGTGGCGCGCCCACCTGCACTGGGGAGAACACATGAGGAGATCCCTGAAAGAGAAGACGACAATGTCTATTAGAAAGGAAAGACTGAACCCAGGCGCAGATGTATGGAGGCACCCCTCTGGACTTCATGAAAGTAGTGAGTACTGTTGAATTGATGTTGTCAAACCCCCCTGTGATGTCAAGGAACAGTGACGAGGCTTTGAGCCTGGGCCGCTGAAGGCATCGGATCTCATGGGTGAGGGTGGGGCAGGCATCATAGGTACTAAGTCCAGGGAGCGAGCCACACTGATTTGGGTTGATTAGACCACGTGAGTGGGCAACTAGGGACAGGCGAGAGGCAACAATCCTCTCTAGAAGTTTTGAAACTGTCTGGAGGAGGACGGTGATACGAAAGGAGGCGGGGGAGGAATAGTCTCGTTTGCCTGGCTTAGAGAGAACGACTCCGTTGGCCTTTTTGAGGGAGGGGGGGTGGAAGCCAAAAGCTAGTAGAGGAGAGAGGAGGTTAACAAGGAGGGAGGGATTAGCTGCATGGACCTTCTTCCAGACCCCGTAGGGGATCTGGTGTGGGCCAGGGGCTGACGAGTTTGATGACTTAGACAGAGCCTTCTGTACCTCCTCGGGGGAGAGAGGGGGCGAGTCTCGGAAGGGCCTGAGGATAGACGGGGTGGGAGTGGAAGTTTCGTGGGGGAAAAAGTGGTTCAGGAGTGCCGAGTTGATCTGTTCGGGGGAGGAGAGGCCGGGAAAGGAGGGCAACCGGTCGGGGGCTCTTCCAGTAGCAAGCCTTTTGGCCGTCCAGACTGAGCGGGAGTGAACCTTGGCAAGGAAGCTTTTCCAATGCTGGGCCTTTGCCTCCTTGATCGCCTTGAAGTAGAGGGAGCGGGCCTCGGGGGCCTCGGTATTGAGTGTGGGAGAGGGGGAGGAGCGGGACCTTCCGGCAGCGGCATTGAAAGCCCGGCGCAGTGAGGTCTAAAGGGGGGACCACCAAGGCTTGGACGTAAGTGAGGGGCCTTATAGTGGGGCAGGGGCCAAGAGTAGGGCTGAAAGGGCACCAAGGTGTTGATGGAACCACGAGCTGAGGGCGGAGGCTGTAGGGAGGGAAGGCGGCGGTGGGACATCGACTCTCCGCAGGGTTTCAAGTACCGGTGGCCAGTCCACCTTGTCCCAGTTCGGGCTCGGAGGAGCCTTGTACATCAAGGGCGTGGAAAGTTTAATGAGGATGGGGACGTGGTCAGACCCGGTGGAGGGGAGATCAGCCATCCAAGAGTCATGGAAGGGAGCCAAAAGCTTATTGGCAAAAGCCAGGTCAAGTACACCTGGCCTTGTAGTCAAGTCGAAGGGGAACCTGGTGTGGATGCCAGGCATGTTGAGCAGGTTGTAGCCAGCCTCGGAGGCAGCCTCGAAGTAAGGGGAGGACACCAGCAGGTCAAGGTCCGAGAACTGGCGCACGGGGTCAGAAAGGGGATGGTGCAGGTTGAAGTCACCAAGGGTGAGGGAAGGAAAATCATGAAGAGGAAAAGCATCCGCCGGCGACACTGTCCGACGGTGAGAGGAGACAAAATTAATGTAGTACAGATTGTAAATGCGAAAAACATGGAAAGATGATGAAAACAAGCCCCTAGGCGAGTGGATCTCCAGCGCCATTAAGTCAGGCCGATCAAAAAAACAAGGGAGGACAGGGTAGGCTCCAAGGAGCTCCTGATAGACAAAGAAGGCTACCTTAGGCTTACGGCCTGAGGCGACCGAGGGGGAGAAACATTTATACATGGAGAAGGACCGTAGCTTCCCTCTCCAGACTGGGGGGTCTTGGAGGGCCACTACCTGGGGAGGAGATGGCAGCGCAGCGAGGCTGTTAAAAAGTGAAAGAAAAACATTCCAGCTCCCTAAGCATTTATGTGGAACAATTGAAAGAAAAGACAGGAAAGAAGGGGTTGGCGGCAATCGGTCCACCAAATTTGGATCCATGGGTTGTGCTATCACTTATGAAAGGAAGATGAAGGGAACAGAGACGGGCTACTGGATTCCCCTAGGGAGGTGAAGAAGGCACCAGATTGTGAGTCGGGTGCCGGAGCACGGGGAATAGGAGCCACAACGGGGCTGGGGGTGGCCGAGGAGTCGTTTCGAGGGAGGGGGGGGGAGGGCCTGCGTGCGGCACCTGGCGGGGCATCATCTTGGTCCATGGTGTCATCCTCCCATTCATCTTCCCCCTCAGACCCTGAGGACTATTGTGTTGGCTGGGAAGGACGGGAGGGGCAGGATCTGTCGGTAGCGGGGTGGCCGCCAGAGCAGGTAGCGCACTTGAGTGGGGAGGCCGGGCAGCAGCCGAGAACGGGTTTGAGGGAGCCCAACTTGGGGCACATTGGGTTAGGGCAGTGGTGGTTGGCCCTTGTGTGGTTCGATGCACAGATCGGGCAGATGGGGATGGTGGCAGTACAGGCTGGGGCCGGGTGGCCAAACTTCCAGCAGTGCCTGCATTGCATGAATTTGTTCTTGGAGACCGTATTCTGGACGTTATGGAGCTTGGAGTAGAGGAGGATCTTGGACCCAATATGGGCCACATCGGAGTGGGCGACGATAATGACCAGTGAGGGGGTGGCCTTGCGGAGGCTTGGGTCGGGTTGGAGGTAACGGGTGCCGAAGATGTCGACATCCTTGGCGTTCTTAATGGACTCGGCAAGTGTGGGGAACAGGTCAGTTTGCTCCGGCGGGAGGAAGGCAACACGGAGGCCGTGGATAACCAGCTGGAGCTCATTGGGGCTGGACGGAAAAGGCAGTAGGGATTATTCCCAACAGCGAAGGACTGGTTGATTTTGTTGGCGAGCACCTCATAGTAGGGGGAGTAGCTGGTGGCAGGCGTGAGAGGATCGGTAGCTAAGAGGGTGATAACGCCACGTGCGTTGACTGTGACTGAAAAGGAGACGGGAAAGGGACAATTCGCCTGTTGAAGAACGGAGGCAACCATGTCCCGGACAGTGGCCGCCAGGCGAGTTGCGTCGGGGTGGGGGACCGGGGCGGTTTGAGGGGCGAACAAGCGACGTTCAGTAGCATCAACGGGGGCAGCCTCCCAGACCCGGGAGGGGGCACAACCCGACCCTGCAACTTGGCCTGCAGTGGTTGCTTTCTTCTTGCCCTTGGCGCTGGTCTATTGCACCGTGCCCCTAGGAGGGGCTGCAGCGCTGGCGTAGGAGGAGGAGAAGGGTGGGACTAGTGTGAGGAAGGAGGGGGCGGGGCCAGGGCGGAAGGTAGCTTCTTCCGGGAATTCACCCTTTGCGAACTGGAAGGGGGCAAAGGAGTGGGGATGTCTGGCCGCAAAGGTGCGTGGGTTACCATACCACACTCCATGAACTTGCACGGGGGAGTCGATCTCTTCAACCGGGATGTCTAGGACATAGCCGGGAGGGTGGCGGTACTTAGCTCCAGGGCGAGCAGGAGGAGGGGGGGGCGGCTCCGGGCGTCTTCTCTGTTTCGGAGGGGGGGGAGGGGGAGGGCCCAGCGGGGCAGCTATGAGGTGAGCAGCGGATGCCGTGACTCTCAGTGAGAGGTCACGGACGGAAGTTTCTAACGCAGGGAGGGAGGGAGGATCCTTGGGAGCAGCCATGGAGGACTGTTCGAGGGCCTCTAACCTTTGGATAATGCTACCAATCCCGGAAAGGGCGCTCCAGACAAGTGGTAGGAGGATGACTTCGCTAGCAGATAGGTGCTGAAGCTGAGCGTCGGTAGGGGGGGAAATCGGGGGGGCTGCCTGTCCTATGTGGAGGAGAGTGCGGACTAGTTTATCTCTTATCAAGGTGAGATTATCGGGGAGAGAGGGGGTTGGAGCCCTTGACTCGTAGGGCGAGGCACAACTGGAGGCTCGAGAGCCAGGCCTTGAAGGGCCCGGACCAGGCCCCTCCATGGTGAAGGGGGCTGTGCGGGGTAGTGAGGGGGCTGTGCACTTAGAGACTGAAGCCTAAGCGAGAGAGGCATTAGATGTGTGGAGATGGTTGCCACGCAAAACCCTGGAGTTTTACCTAGCCGAATGCGGTAATGTTTTTAAGCGAGAGGAAAGTAGAGGGCGCGGAGCGTCGACTTAAAGCTAGGGATTTTGTTTTTTTTTGTTTGACTCATTGATTATTTGTTTAGGGTACAAAAAACGTATGGAGCGCTAGCTATGACGACCAAAAACCCATATCCCTCCTCTCGCCACAGGAAAAAGCCAACCCCCCAAGCACCTCTGGTATGGAGCCAACCGCACATCTCGCCTCAAAGAAGGGAAACCCAAGCCTGGCTAGATGGACGAACAAGGAAATCCTAACTAAGAAGAAAGCAGGAAGGGCCAGGAAAACCCGCTGAGAAATCCCTAAAAGACAAAAGAAAGGTTAGTAGCAAGCCACGTAGGCGCCGAAGGGCGAGTCCACTCATTCAAGCAGGAAGCGACGCACGAAGCGCGCTAAGATAGGGGGCCCCCCCCAGACCCACTCCAAGGAGGCAGTGCAATACCATGGAGGGAAGGAGGAGACCAGCCGGCCGTGGGCGATAACCGGGGGGAGGGGAAGGTGTAGCAGTAGGGTGCCAGCCGATCCGACCGTAGGGAGAGGAGAGCGCAGGGCTAGACCCAAAGACCTTTAACAACGTCTATCGGAAACGCGTTCGTGTCTGACTAGGTAGCCTCTTAGGGAAACAAGAGAACGGGGAGATCGACCGTAGCCTCTTGGCTGTTCTCCCCTACTGCGACTGTAGCCCCGGGCCGTCTGACGATGGTGGTTAAGGGGTTGCCGACCGTGAGAAGGCTAAGGGAGGCCAACTCAGGAGGAGGATAGGACTCCCCGCCACGCGTGGGGGGAGGAGGAAGGGGGAGTAAGGAAGGTCATCAACGGCCGCCTGGGCAAAGCATAGCAGGTGTTTTACCGCGTCTCTCATGTAGTCCCTTGTTCTGGGAGAGATAGCGTCACTGTAGTGGAAGGGATCCCACCACCTGCTAGCCAGCCGAGGAGGGCCTCTGACCGACCAACCCCCAGTGAGAAAGAGGGCCCTGCGACGGTAGACCAAAGTCAATACCCCGGGCGTGAGAGGAGAGAGGAGCCAGACTCCCCTAGGCCGAGGCCAAAGGCAGGAGTGGGCGGGAGGGTGGAGAAAGTTTCGCGACGAAACAAAAAACTCACGATAAAAACCGTGGTGTTGAGTTTTCAATCGCCGGAGGTGTAGCGGAGACGGAGGATGACTTAAAGCTAGGGAGGCACTGCGATATTTATATTCCGCGGCTGGGTGGTCGCAGTCTACATTCAATCCCTTACTGACTATTGACCTGCCATACTAACGCTTCAGTGTCTTTGGAGGGTGAACTCCGTTAGACCTTGAAAACTAACTTCCCCGCTCTCCTCCTGAGTGGAGTGATCAGCTCCGTCAAAGGACTTATCAATGACACGTCTATGTGCATAGATTAGAGTGCATGACGAAGATAACTAAGTCGACCATTGAGTTGTTATTAACCAATCGTAACTAGGTCTTCCGGATGACTCTAGCTTACACGAGCTGAAGGGACATGCATATTACTTCTTATAATTGCATGTAGACTTCCAGAGGTCGTAGCTCAATAACTAACTGACCAATCTGAACCAACTGAGTCTTATCTTATCGAGCGGAGCTCCTTCTATGTTATCCAGCGAAAACCCCTCGGTCGCATGCCTCGTATCTCCGCGGAGCAGGCTGCATAGATGCCTTATCATATTGTGCGCCAATATCTTAGCGCTACAAATATTATGGCGGGGCCCGGAGTCGAACACCTGACCTTATGCAGTTAGTCACGTGCCGAACGGATTACGCTATCATGTGTCACAGATACCTATAAGGATATTGCCCTAGGGGTGTCTTCGGTTGGCTGTTACGGTGCGAGGGGTGGGCTTTTAGGCCTGCCTCAATTGATTGCTTAGGGGAGACTGGCTTTGTACCGCCCCTCTGTCATGGCCCTACCAAGGGACAGTGCTGGAACATTTTCTTGGGTGCCAGGTGGGGTTGATGATGGTGGATTTGTTTTGTTATGAATTTTATGAGGATAAGAGGTGCGAGATCGGAGCAATGCTCCTGGTGGTAGTGATTTATTGATTCTGCTGGGATTTCTGTGGCCTGGATAGGTGGAGCGGATGGGTGCTGGACTGTTGATGGACCTGTATTTTAGCTTTAGTGTTGGTGCTCGCGCACTGGAGTGGTTAACGGTATGGGGCCGGAGGATCGGTATCTTGTATTTAGTTGCCTGTATTTTGCGGGGGGAGCAGGGCCCCAGTCCCACCGGTGGATCCCGACCGGCGTTAAGCTCCTGTCGGGGCGGTACTCGCTCATAAGCCATGTTTTGGCGCGACAAGTATAAATAAACTTAGATTTAATTTGGACACCCTTTCTTACGTGCCAGGGAATTATCTTATCCACCATGATACCTTTCTTTGGCCCGACCGGGGTCAAAGTTTCTCCTCATCATCTTCATCATGGAGTCATCACCCCCTCTCGTTCTGCAACCTCCTACACAGCCTGATGGCGCTTCCCAAGTTCGGCTACTACCTATCTTTCGGCCTCAAGGCCCCCCCTCGCTTAAACGACCAGGCAGTGGTACCACCTCAACTATACAAGTACCAAACGCCTATGGAGGTACTACTGGCATCTTCTTGAAGATGTTTGATGATTTGGCAGAGGCAGCCGGGATTGAAGAACCTCTCACCTTTGAAAAAGCCTTTCCTGTTATACTACACATAATGTAAATTTTGCACGAAGACTACAGGAAGGCGACCGATGGGCTAAGCGCGCATATCACCGCCCTAACCGAGGAGTTGGATGCCATTCGGGCCTCCACGCTATCTCAGCCTGCTGACACCACTGCTCCGCTGGCACCTCCTGCCATCAATACTGCAGAGCAGCCCTCTGTTCCTCCTCTACCTCCTGCCCTTCCTCATACCCAACCGCCTGGCCCAGCAGTCCCCCCTTCTTGGGCTACTGTGACCAGGAGGGCAAGGAAGGCCCCCCAGAAACACTCAAAGGCTGGTCCGAAGCCAGCCAAATCCTCATCTACCTCGGCTAAGCCCCTTACGGAAAAGAAAAAGGGCCTCACCATGCACGAGCGTCGGCTTATTGTCAAATGAGACGCTACCCCGCTCACCACTACTACGGTACAGCTATGCGACAGCATCAACGAGGCCTTGGCCTCCACTCTTATCCAGTCTGTCTCCTTCTGGGATGGACATCTTACTCTTACCACTATGGACACGATCAGAGCCACAACCGTCAACAGCAAAGTTGGCACCTTCTTGCACCTCATTCCTGGTGCCTCTACCGTCCACCTTGATACCCCTGCCACCAAGCTCCTGGTACATGGCATTGCTACCTCTACCTCTCCGGCATCCCTTGCCCAAGAACTTATGACCTTCAACTCAGGCTTATCTCTAACTGAACAGCCTAGGTGGCTTACCTCTGATATAGCACGGATCGGCAAACTTGCCTCAACTGTTGTTATTTCCATCACTGGACCCAAGGCTCCCTCCATTGTTGGCAAACGCCTCTGGGCCTTCTCCAACACATACCGAACCAAGCGCCGCTTACGCTTCAACAAATATACCCAGTGTGCCAACTGTCATAAGTTTGGACACCATAGCATCAAATACACCCTACCTGCTTCCTGCCACTGGTGCCTTCTCCCTCACCCTACTGGGCATCGCTCCTGCCCTACCGCTACCTGCTGCCTCCGTGGCCGTCCCTGCAGCCATACCACACCCAGGTGTGTGAACTGTGATGGCCCGCACGAATCCCACTGGCCTGTCTGCCCTTCTCGCCCCCGTCCAGATACCCAAGAATCTGAGGACTTGGGGGAATATGAAGAAGAGGTGGATATGGTTGGCTCTACATAGGTTGGGATACCTATAACGATCATAATACCCTAGGGGTGTCTCGGGTTAGTTATTACGGTGCAAGGGGTGGGCTGCTATGCTTGCCTCGACTGATTGCTTAGGGGAGACTGGCTTTGTACTCCCCCTTTGTCATGGACCTCTTGAGGGACAGTGCTGGAACGCCTTCTTGGGTGCCGGGTGGGGTTGATGTTGGTGGATTTCCTTTGTTATGAATTTTATGAGGATAAGTGGCGCGAGACCGGAGCAATGCTGCTGGTGGTAGTGATTTATTAATTGTACTGGAATTTCGATGGCCTGGCTAGGTGGAGCAGATGGGTACCGGGCTGTTCATGAACTTGTACTTTAGCTTTGGTGTTGGTGCTCGCTCACTGGAGTGGTTAATGGTACGGGGACGGAGGACTGGTATCTTGTATTTAGTTGCCTGCTTTTAGCGGAGGTAGCCGGGCCCCAGTCCCATCAGTGGATCCTGACTGGCGTTAAGCTCCTGTCGGGGGGGTGCTCGATCATAAGCCATGTCTTGGCGCGACAAGTATAAATAAACTTACATTCAATTTGGACACCCTTTCTTAGGTTCCAAGGATCCACCTAAACTCTACGTCCTCCCGGACTTTATCTCACGATAACTCCAGGTCTTGTTCTTGAGGGAATCTTTACCTTCGCTTACATTTATTAACCTCGTAAGGCTATGCCATTTTGATTGTTGCCTTTAGGTTCTTCAGTTCCGTCGTTTCGTCGTCTACGGTTAGTCGCTTCGATGTCTAAGCGAGGTTCTTCCCTTTCGGCGGGCAAGGTCGCAGCGGCCTTGTCTTCCCTCTCCGCGTCGGTGCATGAGGGTGCTCTTCTTCAGAAGGAAGTTTCGCGCCTTCGCCACCACGTCTCGGGACTGTCACGTCGACTCCACTTGTCGGAACGGGAGCGTGCGGCCTTGGTTGCGGCTAGGCATTCGCCCTCCCATCCCTTCGGTGGGCCAGGAGACATGACGCCGCCTCCTAGCGGGGGGGGTGGCTGAAGAAGTAGAGGAGGTGGCTACGGTGCGACTGCCCATGGTGGCGTCCTTCCCTTCGGGGATGCAGGCACCGGAGCCATTGGTGGCTGAGCCCGTGGT
>LN891230.1:114528-134833 GCA_900010015.1 Tuber aestivum
CGGATTTGTTCGTTGGGTCTTCCCCCCCCCCGGCCGGACCGGAACTGCCACTGTCCCCTGACGATGATGGGTTGGTAACTGATGGATCAGTCACGTCGGACAGCTCGGTGGTTATGGTATTGGCAGCTGTTGCTGTGGGTCCGGACCTCCCCCCTGGGCACTTTCCTCGTGGGCATTGGCCTAATGGAGAGAACCCCTATGTGGCTGGGCAGTACAAGACTCGGTTCATGTCGGCAGTCCCTGTAGGGCGTCGGGCTGTGGGCTCGCCTCCCAGTATGAGCAAGGGAGTTAGCATGTCTGACAATCTCGGGTTGAGGTTGCTGGGGCAGCAGGCTAGGAAGCGGGCACTAGTGGAGGAGGTGGGAGTGCAAGGTGGGGTTGGGCATGTTGCTGGCGGGGAGGCTGGTTCTTCTGGTTGTTGGCGGAGCAAACGGCGTTTGGGGAGGGGGCGTGGCTCGGCGTGGGGTGACACCTCGAAGGCTGCATCGGATGCGAGGTTCGCCGCTCTTCAGGAGTTTATCCCGGAGCGGTTGGCGCGTGAAGGGTATGCTTTTGCGGGGTCAGTGGGGGGTGACACGTGGGATTCTGCTATGGAGGATGATATGGGGCTAGCGGGACGGTATTAAGACCGGATTTGATATTTTTCATTTATTTTCTTTTTTCTGATGGTCGCGGGCCGTAACCACCTTCTGCTCGCTGGGTTGGACCAAGGACTTCAGTCACTCTGTTCCTGTTGGGTTGGTGGTTGGTTTGTCGGTTGGGGCAAGGGAGGTGGGCGTCAATGATGGGTCTTGTACTTAGCTTTCGTGTTTGCTCGTTTACAGGAGTGTTTGATGGTTGGGACTTGGACGCTTTTGCGCTTTGTGTGGTACTTGTTATTTGGGGGAGCGTGCCGGTGTATTGTAGGGACCCCAGCCCCAGGCTGTTGCTTTCGAGGATGGTTCCGGTCCGCTTGTGGTCCGCCGGAGGCCTGCCTGCCCTTATGGTAGGTGTATGATAGGATGATCGCTCGACTACAAGCCATGTTTTGGCGCGGCGAGTATAAATAAAATTAGATACAATTTGGACACCCTTTCTTACATTCCAGGGAATTATCTTATGCACCACGATACTTTTCTTTGGCCCGACCGGGGTCAAAGTTCCTCCTTATCATCTTCATCATGGGGTTATCACCCCCTCTCGTTCCGCAACCTCCTACGCAGCCTGACGGGGCTTCGCAGAGTCGGCTATCACCTATCTTTCGGGCTCAAGGCCCCCCCTCGCTTAAATGCCCACGCAGCAGCACTACCACGTTCCTAAATTGATATACAAAAGATGACTTCGAAGGCCCTTCTGCTGCCTTCATGACCATGTTTGAACAGTTGGCAGAGAAACAGAAAATCGAAGCACCGTTCAGTTTTGTACAAAGACGTTCTAGTTAGGATCCACATGATGGAAATTTTACATGAATACTACAGGAAGGCCATAGATGGGGTAACCGAGCACATCACCACCCTTACTAAGGAACTGGACGACCTTCGTGCCTCCATCCTATCTCAGCCTGCTCCTACCACTGCCCCGCTGGCACCTCCTACTACCGGTACTGCAGAGCAATCCGCTGCTCCTCCCCTACCTTCTACCCTTCCCCATAAGCGACCTGCCCGCCCAGCAGCTCCTCCTTCTTGGGCTACTGTCGCTAGCAGGACAAGGAAGCCCTCTCAGAAACCCGCCACGCTTGGCCTCAAGCCAGCCAAAACCTCCTCTACCTTGGCTAAGCCCCTTACCGAGAAGAAAAGGGGCCTCACCATGCGCGAGTATCGGCTCATCATCAAACAAGACGCTGCCCCCCTGAACACTACTGCCATGCAGCTACGCGACGGCATCAACCAGGCTCTGGCCTCTACTCTCATCTAGTCTGTCTCCTTTTGGGATGGACATGTCACTCTCACTACTATGGACACGGTTAGAGCTACAACTGTCAACAGCAAAGTCGGGACATTTTTGCACCTCATTCCCGGTACCTCTACTGTTCATCTCGATACCCCTGCCACCCAGCTCCTGGTACATGGCATCGCTACCTCTACCTCTCTGCCATCTCTTGCCCAAGAACATGCCACATTCAACTCAGGCTTATCTCTTGCCGAACACCCTCGATGGCTTACCTCTGATTCACCACGCGTCAACAAGAATGCCTCAACTGTTGTTATCTCCATCACTGGACCCAAGGCTCCCGCTTTCGTCGTCAAACGCCTTTTCGCCTTCTCCAGTACCTACCGTACCGAGTGCCGTCTACGCTTCAACAAATATACTCAGTGTGCCAACTGCCACAAGTTTGGCCACCCTGGTATCAAATGCATCTCACCTGCTTCCTGCCGCTGGTGCCTCCTCCCTCATGCTACTGGGGACCACACCTGCTCCACCGCTACCTGCCGCCTTCGTGGCTGTCCCTGCAGCCATACCACACCCAGGTGTGTGAACTGTGATGGCCCGCATGAATCCCACGCGCCTGTTTGCCCTTCTCACCCCCGTCCAAATACGCAAGAATCTGAGGCCTCGGGGGAACATGAAGAAGAGGTGGACATGGATGACTCTACATAGGTTGAGATACCTATAACGAAAATGCGGTAGGGGTGTCTTGGATTGGCTATTATGGTGCCAGGGGTGGGCTGTTAAGGCCTGCCTCGACTGATTGCTTAGGGGAAACTGGTTTCGTACTACCCCTTTGTCATGGCCCTACCAAGGGACAGTACTGGAATGCTTTCTTGGGTGCCAGGTGGGGTTGATGCAGGAGGATTTCTTTTGTTATGAATTTTATGAGGATAAGAGGCGCGAGACTGGAGCAATGCTGCCAGTGGTAGTGATTTTTTTTTGATTGTGCTGGGATTTCCTTGGCCTGGATGGGTGGGGCAGATCGGTGCCGGACTGTTGATGGACTTGTACTTTAGCTTTGGTGTTGGAGCTCACTCACTGGAGTGGTTAAAGGTATGGGAACGGTGGATTGGTATCTTGTATTTAGTTGCCTGTTTTTAGCGCGGGTAGCAGGGCCCCAGTCCCATCGGTGGATCCCGACAGGCGTTAAGCCCGTGTCGGGAGGGCACTCAATCATAAGCCATGTTTTGGCGTGACAAGTATAAATAAACTTAGATATTATTTGGACACCCTTTCTTATGTTTCAAGGATCCAACAAAACTCCCCGTCATCCCTAACTTTATCTCGCAATGACTTCAGGCCTTGTTCGCAAAGGAATCTTTACCTTCGCTTACATTTATTAACCTGGTAGGGCTTTGTCCTTACATTTGTTGCCTTTAGGTTCTTGGTTTCAGTTGTTCCTCGTCTTCGGTCGGTCGCTTCGATGTCTAAGCGAGGTTCTTCCCTTTCGGCGAGCAAGGTCGCAGCGGCCTTGTCTTCCCTCTCGGCATCGGTGGATGAGGCTTCTCTCCTTCGGAAGAAAGTTTCGCGCCTTCGCCACAACGTCTCGGCACTGTCTCATCGACTCCACTTCTTGGAACGGGAGCGTGCGGCCTTGGTTGCGGCCAAGCGTTCGCCCTCCCCTCCATTCGGCAGCCCAGGGGACATGACACCACCTCCCAGCAGGGGGGTGGCTGAGGAGGAGCAGGTGGCTACGGTGCGGCTCCCCATGGTGGCGTCCTTCCCTTCGGGGATGCAGGGCCTAAGCTATTTGTAGCTGAGCCCCGGGTGGTGGCTGGCGCTGCCAGTATAGTGTCCGAGGTCCCTGGTGTGTCTTGGTTCGCAGATTTGTACATCGGTTCTTTCCCCTGGCATGGCCAGACCGGACCTGCCCTTGTCCCGCGACCGTGATGGGTCGCTAAATCATGGATCAGTCACAATGGACGGCTCAGCGGTTACGGTATTGGTGGATGTTGCTGTGGGTCCGGACCTCCCCCCTGGGCACTTTCCTCGTGGGCATTGGCCTAATGGAGAGAACCCCTATGTGGCTGGGCGGTACAAGACTCGGTTCCCGTCGGCGGCGCCTGCAGGGCGTTGAGCTATGAGCTTGCCTCCCAGTATGAGCAAGGGAGTTAGCATGTCTGACTTCCTCAGGTTGCGGCTGCCGGGGCAGCAGGCTAGGAAGCAGGCACTGGTAGAGGAGGTGGGAGTGCAGAGTGGGGTTGGGCATGTTGCTGGTGGAGATGCTGGTTCCTCTGGTGGTTGGCGGCGAAAACTGAGTTCGGGGAGGGGGCGTGGCTTGGAGTGGGGTGATACCTCGAAGGCTGCTGTTAAGAATCCTACCGGGTAGGACCTAGCCATAGGTAACGATACTTCTCTGTGAGGTGATAGTTCTTAGGCCTATGCCTACGGGATCCCGATAGTCCAGTCCTTTGACTACTATCGTATTCGCGCCTATCTTCCTATCCTTCTTAGTCCTTGATTAGGACTTAGTCGTTCGACGTGGGAGGAGAAATAGCTTTCTCGCTTGAGAGGAAAGACAATTCTCGGGTTTCTTAAGATAAATCTTAAAGAGCGTAAAGGTGGGTTTTATTGATAATAACTTAAAGGTAGCAAATAAACAAGAAGAACGTGTGAAGAGCTAATACTAGGGGTCCTAGTGACCCTTTATATAGTAGCTCTTCACCTGGCATGACTCATACTTATGTGTCATGCGACCCTTGTCACTCGTAACTATGAGTTACACGAAATCCATCAGCCTAGTCTTATGACTCGCTGCGCAACATGCGTAAACCTAATCAAAACCTTAATAACTATTTCAGATGCACAACTCACGTCACCTGAGTGAAACCCATGACTCATAACTTGAGTCATGTGTGAAAATCATAACATCGTGTGACTCACAAGTGTGAGTTACCAACTGGTAAACATAATAACCTATGGCGCACTAGTGTGCGTCATGTGAAATCCCCACATACCTATAGCTTGGAAATCCGAGCTATGTAAAATCTGCCTTGCTTAGTCACGGTTTGTGACAGCTGCGTGGAATACGAGGTTCGCTGCTTTGCAGGAGTTTTCTCCCGTGGAGTTGGCGGGCGAAGGATTTGGGGGTGAGGGGTGGAATTCCACTGTGGAGGATGGAATGGGGTTTGCGGGATGGTATTTAGACCGGATTTGATATTTTTGATTTATTTTCTTTTTTTGTGATGGTCGTGGGCCATAACTACCTTTTGCTCAATTGGTGGGACCAAGTACTTCGGTCCCTGTGTTCCTGTTGGGTTGGTGGTCGGTTTGTCGGTCGGGGGGAGGCAGGCGAGGGTCAATGATGGGTCTTGTACTTATCTTTCGTGTTTGCTTGTTCGCAGGAGTATTTGACGGTTGAGACTGGGAGGCTTTTGTGCTTTGTATGGTACTTGTTATTTGGGCGAGCACGCCAGTGTATTGTGGGGACCCCGGCCCCAGGCTGTTGCTTTCGAGAACAGTTCCAGTCCACTTGTGGTCCACCGGAGCCCCGCCTGCCCTGATGGTAGGTATATGATCGGATGATCGCTCGGCCATAAGCCATGTTTTGGTGCGGCGAGTATAAATAAAATTAGATATAATTTGGACACCTGTTCTTACGTGCCAGGGAATTATTGTTTCCACCACGATACCTTTCGTTGGTCCATCCAGGGTCAAAGTTTCTCCTCATCACCTTCTATCATGGGGTCTTCACCCCCTCTCATTCCACAACCTCCTACGCAGGCTGACGGGGCTTCGCAGAGTCGGCTATCACCTATCTTTGGGCCTCAAGGCCCCCTCTCGCTTAAACGGTCGCGCAGTGGCACCACTGCAAGTGTACCACGATACTTACAGGATGACTATGATAAGCCCAACGGGGCTTTCAAGAGCGTGTTTAATCAGTTCTTTGAGTTACAGGGATTCACAGCACCAAACAGGTTTGGAAAGGCATTCCCCATTATAATCCACATGATGCAAATTTTGCACGAAGACTACAGGAAGGCGACCGAGAGGCTAACCGCGCACATCACCACCCTAACGGAGGAGTTGGAAGCCCTTCGGGCCTCCACTCTATCTCAACCTGGCCATACTACTGCCCCACCGGTACCTCCTACTACAGACAACACAGCGCAACCCTCTGCTTCTTCCCTACCCCATACCCTTCCCCATACCCAACCTCCTGGCCCAGCAGCTCCGCCTTTGTGGACTACGGTTTCCAGGAGGCCAAAAAAGGCCTCTCAGAAACCCGCGAAACCTGGCACCCAGCCAGCCAAATCCTCCTCTGCTTCAGCTAAGCCCCCTACCAACAAGAAACAGGGCTTCACCATGCGCGAGCGTCGGCTTATCATCAAACAAGACGCTGCCCCCCTCACTACCACTGCTGTACAGCTGCGTGACGGCATCTACCAGGCGTTGGGCTATACTCTCATCCAGTCTGTCTCCTTTTGGAATAGACATGTCACCCTCACCACCATGGACACGGTTAGAGCAACGACTATTGACAGCAAAGTTGGAACCTTTTTGCACCTAATTCCAGGTGCCTCTACCATTCATCTCGACACCCCTGCCACCTGGCTTCTGGTATATAGCATCGCCAGCTCTACCTCTCTGGCATCTCTTGCCCAAGAACTCACTACCTTCAACACGGGCTTGTCTCTTACCGAGCAGCCCAGGTGGCTCACCTCTGATTTAGCACGGATTGGCAAACTCGCCTCAACTGTTGTTATTTCCATCACTGGACCTAAGGCTCGCTCTTTTGTTGGCAAGTGCCTCTCCGCCTTCTCCAATACCTACAGTACCGAGCGCCACCTGTCCTTCAACAAATACACTCAGTGTACTAACTGCCACAAGTTCAGCCCCCATAGTATCAAACCCATTTCACCTGCTTCTTGCCGCTGGGGCGTTCCCCCTCACGCTACTGGGGATCACTCCTGCCCTACCACTACCTGCCGCCTTCGTGGTGGTCCCTGCAGCTATACCACACCCAGGTGTGTGAACTGTGATGGCCCACACGAATCCCACTCGCCTGTCTGCGCTTCGCGCCCCCATCCAGATACCCAAGAGTCTGAGGTTTCGGAGGAACATGTGGAAGAGGGGGATATGGTTGGCTCTACATAGGTTGGGATAACAATAAGGATATTGCCCTAGGGGTGTCTTGAGTTGGTTATTACGGTCCAAGGTGTGGGGTTTCATGCCTACCTCGACTGATTGCTCAGGAGAGACTGGCTTTGTACCGCCCCGTTGTCATGGCCCTTTTACGAGATAATGCTGGAACGCTTTGTTGGGTACTGGGTGGGGTTGATGATGTTGGATTTATTTTGTTATGAATTTTATAAGGATAAGAGGTGCGAGACCAGAGTAATACTGCCTGTGCTAGTGATTTATTGATTGTGCTGGGATTTCCGTGGCCTGGATAGGTGGAGCAAATGGATGCCAAACTGTTGATGAACTTGTACTTTACCTTTGGTGTTGGTGCTCGCTCACTGGAGTGGTTAATGGTATGTGGATGGAGGACTGGTGTTTTGTATTTAGTTGCCTGTTTTTAGCGGGGATAGCAGGGCTCCAGTCCCATCGGTGGATCCCAGCCGGTGTTAAGCTCCTGTCGGGGGGGTGCTCAATCATAAGCCATGTATTAGCGCGACAAGTATAAATAAACTTAGATACAATTTGGACACCCTTTCTTACGTTTCAGGGAATTATCTTATCTACCACAATACCTTTCTTAGGACTGACCGGGGTTAAAGTTTCTCCTTATCACCTTCCATCATGGGGTCTTCACCCCCTCACGTTTCGCAACCTCCTATGCAGCCTGATGGGGCTTCACAGGTTCGGCTATCACTTATCTTTCGGCCTCAGGGCCCCCCCTCGCTTAAACGACTACGCAGTGGTACCACCTCAACTATACGATACCCAGCAGACGCCTATGGGGGTCCTAATGGCATCTTCTTAAAGCTGTTTGAAGACTTGGCAGAAGTAGCCAGGATTGAAGTGCTTCACAACTTTGGAAATGCCTTTCCCGTTATACTCCACCTGATGCAAATCTTGCACGAAGACTATGGGAAGGCGACTGATGGGCTAACCGAGCACAATACCACCCTCACTGAGGAGTTGGATGCCCTCCGCCCCTCCACTCTATCTCAGCCTACTCCTACCACTGCCCCGCCGGCACATCCTACTACCAATACTACACGGCATCCCTCGATCCCTCCTCAACCTGCCAGCCTTCC
This sequence comes from Tuber aestivum, assembly GCA_900010015.1. Classification (NCBI taxonomy): domain Eukaryota; kingdom Fungi; phylum Ascomycota; class Pezizomycetes; order Pezizales; family Tuberaceae; genus Tuber; species Tuber aestivum. The sequence goes on from LN891230.1 coordinate 122,643, forward strand.
CCATACCCTACCTCCTGGCCCGGAAGCTCCGCCTTCTTGGGCTACCGTCATTAGGAGGGCCAGGAAGCCTTCTCAAAAACCCCCAACGCCTGGCCCCAAGCAAGCCAAACCCTCTCCTCCCTTGGTTAAGCCCCTTACCGAAAAGAAATATGGCCTCATCATGCCCGAGCCTGGGCTCATCATCAAAAGCAATGCTGCCCCGATTACCTCTACTGCTGTACAGCTATGCGACAGTATCAACCAGGCCCTGGCCTCCACTCTCATCCAGTCTGTCTCCTTCTTGGAAGGACATGTTACCCTCACTACTATGGATACCGTTAGAGCAACCACTGTCAACATTAAAGTTGGCATCTTTTTGCACCTCATTCCTTGTTGCCTCTACTGTCTACCTAGATACCCCTGCCACCCAGCTTCTGGTACATGGCATTGCTACCTCCACCCCTCTGGCATCGCTTGTCCAAGAACTCACTACCTTTAACTCAGGCTTATCTCTTACCGAACAGCCTCGGTGGCTTACCTCAGATAAAGCACACATCTGCAAACTTGGCTCAACCGTTGTTATTTCCATCACTGGACCCAAGGCTCCTTCTTTTGTTGGCAAACAGCTCTCCACCTTCTCCAACACCTACCATACCGTACACCATTTATGCTTCGACAAATTCACGTAATGTGCCAACTGTCACAAGTTTGGCCACCATAGCATCAAATACATCCTGCCTCCTTCCTGCCGCTGGTGCATCCTTCCTCATCCTACTGGGGATCACTCCTGCCCTACCGCTGCCTGGTGTCTTCACGGCCGTCCTTGCCACAATGCCACACTCAGGGGTGTAAACTGTGATGGCCAACACGAATCCCATTCACGTGTTGGCCCTTCTCGCCCCCGTCCAGATACCCACGAATCTGAGGCCTCGGAGGAACATGAAGAAGAGGTGGATATGGCTGGTTTAACATAGGGTGGGATACCTATAATGATAGTACCCTAGGGGTGTCTTGGGTTGGTTATTACGGTACAAGTGGTATGGCTGTTAGGCCTGTCTCACTTGATTGCTTAGGGGAGACTGGCTTTGTACTGCCCCTTTGTCATGGCCCTTCCAAGGGACAGTATTGGAATGCTGTCTTGGGTGCCAGGTGGGGATGACTTTGGTGGATTTACTTGGTTATGATATTATGAGGATTTTAGGTGCGAGGCTGGGGCAATGCTGCCAGTGGCAGTGATTTATTGATTGTGCTGGGATTTCCGTGGCCTAGCTAGGTGGAGTGGATGGATGCAGGACTGTTGATGGACTTGTACTTTAGCTTTGGTGTTGGTGCTCGCTCACTGAGGTGGTTAACCGTATGGGGATGGAGGATCAGTATCTTGTATTTAGTTACCTGTTTTTTTGTGCAAGTAGCAGGACCCCAGTCCAATCAGTGGATCGCAACCGGCGTTAAGCTCCTGTCCGCGGGGGCACTTGATCGTAAGCCATGTTTTGGCGCGACGAGTATAAATAAACTTAGATTCAATTTGGAAAACCTTTCTTACGTTCCAGGGAATTATCTTATCCACTAGGATACCTTTCTTTGGCCCGACCGGGGTCCAAGTTTCTCCTTATCATCTCCGTCATCGGGTCATCACCCACCCTGGTTTGGCAACCTCCTACCCAACCTGACAGGGCTTCACATGTTCGGCTATCACCTCTCTTTCTCTCTCATGGCCCCCCCTCGCTTAAACGGCCACGCAGTCGCACTACTACAAGTCTACCATGATACTCAAAGCATTACTTTCATAAGCCGAACAGGGCTTGAATGAGCATCTTCGATGAGTTCTTTGAGTCCAAGGGATTCACAGCACCAAACACGTTTGGAAAGGGCTTCCCTATTATAATCCACATGATGCAGGTTTTGCACAACGACGACAGGAAGGGAACCGAGGGGATAACCAAGCACATGACTGCCCTCACCGAGGAGTTTGATGCCCCTCGTGCCTCCACTCTATCTCAGCCTGCTCCTATCACTGCCCTGCCGGCACCTCCTACTACTACAGACCAATAGTGTTGTTCACGAGCCGGCTCGAGCCCAGGTCACATCTAGACTCAAGGACTCGAGCCAGGCGCAAGCCGCCAAGAGACTTGAGTCTAAAGTGGCCACGATACCTCTACATACTGCCATTATCACTCAAATCAACCAAAAATTGTATATAGCAACTTGAAAACAAATACAACTTGCCAAATGACCTTCCCACTATCGCCGAGTCCAAGTCCTGACTCGAGTCGGCTTGTGGACCCCTGTTCCAGCCAGCTCGCGCCTAGCGACCACCTAGGCTCGAGTCCAGTTCGAACAGACTCGAGTCTAATGACCACCTCGGCTTGAGTCAACTTGGCTCGAGGCCCCCCGGGCTCGAATGGCTCGAGTGTGGCTCGAGTCCCCTCGGCTTATGCACAACACTACAGACCAGCTCTCTGTTCCTCCTCCACCTTCGACCCTTCCCCATACCCTGCCTCCTGGCCTGGCAGCTCCTCCTTCTTGGGCTACCGTCGCTAGGAGGGCAAGGAAGCCCTCTCAAGAACCAACAAAGCCTGGCCCCCAGCCAGCCAAACCCCCCTCCTCCTCGGTTAAGTCCCTTACTGACAAGAAACAGGGCCTCATCATGCGCGATCCTAGGCTCATCCTAAAAAGAGATGGTGCTCCCCTTACCTGTACTGCTGTACAGCTACCCGACAGCAGCAACCAGGCCCTGGCCTCCACTGTTATCCAGTTTGTCTCCTTCTTGGATGGACATGTTCCCCTCACTACTATTGACATGGTTAGAGTGACCACTGTCAACAGTAAAGTTGGCACCTTCTTGCACCTCATTCCTGGTGCCTCTACTGTCCATCTTGACACCCCTGCCATCCAGCTTCTGGTACATGGCATCCCTACCTCCACCCCTCTGGCACCGCTTGCCTAAGAACTTACCACCTTTAACTCAGGCTTATCTCTCACCGAACAGCCTAGGTGGCTTACCTCTGATATAGCACGCATCAGCAAACTTGCCTCAACTGTTGTTATTTCCATCACTGGACCCAAGGCTCCCTCTTTTGTTGGCAAATGCCTCTCTGCCTTTTCCAACACCTACCGTACCCAATGCCGTTTACGCTTCAACAAATACACCCAGTGTGCCAACTGTCACACGTTTGGCTACCACAGCATTAAATGAATCCTCCCTCCTTCCTGCCGCTGGTGCCTCCTCCCTCAGCCTACTGGGGATCACTCCTGCCCCACTGCTACCTACCGTCTTCGCGGCTGTCCTTGCAGCCATGCCATACTCAAGTGTGTGAACTGTGATGGCCCACACAAATCGCACTCACCTGTTTGCCCTTCTCACCCCCGCCCAAATCCCCATCAATCTCAGGCCTTGGCAGAATATGAAGAAGAGGTGGCTATGGTTGGTTCCACATAGGGTGGGATACCTACAACGATAATGCCCTAGAGGTGTCCTGGGTTGGCTATTATGGTGCAAGGAGTATTACTGTGAGGCTTGCCTCGACTGATTGCTTAGGGGAAACTGGCTTTGTACCGCCCCTCTGTCATGGCCCTTTCAGAGGACAGTACTAGAACGTTTTCTTGGGTGCTCGATGGGGTTGATGTTGGTGGATTTCTTTTGTTATGATGTTACAAGGAATGAGTTGCCAGGCTGGAGCAATGCTGCAAGTGGTAGTGATTTATTAATTGTGCTGGGATTTCCGCGGCCTGGTTAGGTGGAGTGGATGGGTGCCAAACTATGGATGAACTTGTACTTTAGCTTTAGTGTTGGTGCTTGCTCACCAGAGTGGTCAACGGTATGGGAACGGAGGATCGGTATCTAGTATTTAGTTGCCTGTTTTAGCAGGGGTGACAGGGCCCCAGTCCCAGTGGTGGATCCCGGCCTGCGTTAAGCTCTTGTCTGGGGCGCACTTGTTATATGACCAATCATGGCGCGGGGAGTAACAAGAATATATTAGATTGATTTCGGACACCTGTACGTAGGAATTATAGCCTCTATTATCTGGTGTTCTCTTGAACCCCTGAACCCTGACCCTGAACCCCTGAACCCCGCTGCTCGTACAACTCGCTTTGGTTGTACCCCTATACCTAGACCTCGTCCTGAGACTCCGGCCTGTCCTGATCGTGGTGTGCCTTGGGCTACCAGACCCTCAGACCCTTTCCGTTACACCCCCTGGCGGCGATTCGAGCCAGAGTATGAGCTATGCCATTAATTGGAAGGTGGAATCCTACGGCAGGAAAGGGCCTGGGGGTCTTCCAGAGGCAGGAGTAGGTGTTGCCTGTCCACCCCATGGACAGGGCCCGGTTGGAATCCGGGGCCCTTGTTGCCCATGCAGAGGGAAAGGATGAGCGGAGCCTGGCTGAGGCTGGGTTTATCTTGAGCAGTGAGCAGGGTATCATCAAGGCCGCCATTCGGTGCTTGTAGGGAAGAAGGACTACCAGAGGGGGGATGCTGGCCTCACACCGGAGGATCAAGGTAGGGGTAGAGTGGAAACAGTTGGTCACCCATTGGAGGACTCAGTTCCAGAAGACCTCTATCTCGTGGAGTGCACAAGCATTGGGTACCAGGAGATCAGCCCCATAGGAGAGGATGGGAAGGATGAGTCCCACTGCGAGCCTCCTATTGAGATAAGAAGGCAAGCCTTTGCTGGGGGGAGAGAGTTGCCTTACAATAGCAAAAGCCCCCTGGGCGAGTGCCAGCCGTTTCCCGAAGTGAGCTGAGGTTTCTAGGCTAGGAGTAAACCAGTAGCTGAGCCATCGAACCAGCCAGGTGGGGTGGAAGACGATACCGTCCAGAGTGACTGGGGTGTAGCAACAAGCCCCGTGGTTTCTTGAGGTCCTCCAGTGGAACAGTTCGGTCTTAGGCACAGAGAAGGACATGCCTATAGCACTCACCCTTCTCTTTAATGTCAAAAAATAGTCTTGCAAGCGCTACACATTCCACCTGTAAGAGGAAGAAGCCACTGTAATAGTAAAATCATCAACATAGGAAAACATAATCCCTTTGGGAATATCCAAATGAAGAGGAGACACATGGATGACAAAGAGGAGAGGAGAAATAGGAGACCCTTATAGTGTACCCACCTGAACTGGAGAGAAGACATGAGGAGACCCTTGAAAGAGAAGATGGCAATGTCTGTTAGAAAGGAAAGACTGCACCCAGGAGCAGATATAATGTGGCACCCCCGTGGACTTCATGAAAGTAGTAAGTAATGTTGAATTGATGTTGTCGAAACCCCCTTTAATGTCCAGGAAGAGCGACGAGGCTTTGAGCCCAGGCCGTAGGGGTCTGCGGATCTCGTGGGTAAGGGCGGCACAGGCGTTGTAGGTGCTGAGACCGAGAAGTAAGCTGTACTGATTTGGGTTCATTAGACCACGAGAGTGGGCGACGATGGACAGGCGAGAAGCAACAATCCTCTCGAGGACTTTTGAAACTGCCTGGAGGAGAACGATGATGCGAAAGGAGGCATGGGAGGAATAGTCTGGTTTCCCCGCCTTAAAGAGGACAACTCCATTGGCCTTTTTGAGGGAGAGAGGGTGGAAGCCAAAAGATAGCAAGGATGAGAGAAGATTAACTAGGAGGGAGGGATTAGCTGAATGGACCTTCTTCCGGACCCCATAGGGGATCTGGTCCAGGCCTTGGGCTGACAAGGTTGATGACTTAGACAGGGCCCTTTGCACCTCCTCGGAAGAGAGAGGGGGCGAGTCGCGGAACGGCCTGAGAATAGATGGGGTGGGAGCCGAAGTGTTGTGGGGGAAGAAGTAACTCAGGAGAGCTGAATTGATCTGATCGGGGGAGGAGAGGCCAGGAAAGGAGCAGAAGTGGTCAGGGGCCCTCCCAGTGACAAGCCTTTTGGCCGTCCAGACAGAACGGGAGTCAACCATTGCTAGGAAGCTTTTCCAGTCCTTGTCTTTTGCCTTCTTCATGGCCTTGAAGTAGAGGGAGTGGCTCTAGTGGGCCTCGGCATTGAGTGTGAGGGAGGGGGAGAAGCAGGACCTCCTGGCAGCAGCATTGAAAGTGTAGCGGGGGCTCCCTCAGGTAGATGGCTCCCAAGGATGCGACCGCACCAAACTTCCAATCTCTCGAACACAGCTCTTGCAAAAGTGTAAAGAATAAAAGTAAACGGTAAAACTTAATATCGTTAAGCTCAGGCTTATCTCAATTAAAGTCTCTGGAGAGGATGTTGATTTTTTTTTGTCGGGGTAGGAGAGTTCTCGTATAATCTTTAAGTAGTCAGACTTATACCAAAAACTCCCCCATCAGGTTACCCCGACCAACGTGAGTATGCCCTTCTCCATAAGGGTTGCCCCGGCACCATTACCATGTCCCCGAAGGGCTATAGGTGTCAGCGCACTCTAGCAGAAATCTCCCATATGCACATCGGTTCCTGCGAGGTGTTTACCAATACACCTGCCGGAGTGAAAACCTGTGCACATCAGTGTCTCGTCAGTGGCTAACTGTCGAGACCCTTAGGAAAGCTAACTAAATGACTCCCTTCCCATATGCTACGACCTATGCAAGCACTTGTAGACATCAGCTGTCCTCCGGCTAAGTTCTATCTTTCTTGATTCCGAGCTTAGGGGGTCTACGACGCTCCCGCAGAGAGCTGTGTCGGCGGCGGGACCCATAGGCGCTACCCATGGTGCCTTACCCCCAGCACACCACTCACTGTGATAAGTGTCATGCTATTAGAGTCTTCAAACAACCCACAAAGAGCCTACGGCAAAGGGGCACGTGTAGGCTTGATTGGAGTAAAACCTTCCCAAATGTCTCCGGCACTATCCGGGACTTCTCTAGGGACCCTTCCGGATAGCGTACGCTAACTCCGTCGGTTTTGGTCCGTTTTACTCCGTTCTTTTTGGAGAAGGTACCTGACCTTCTCACCTTGGCCCCCTGATATATCCTGTGAACAGCTTCCGGTCGGACGGACGGCGACGACGCATACAGTGTGATGGCCATGTCTTCATAGATTCCATTTAACTAGCATAACGGGAACTCCACCCATTTTGGCCCATGACGCCCGGGACGAACCCTGGGGCCGCGGGTACCTGTTAGGAATAATTCTACCAAGTTACAGCTTGTTCGGAGCACTATAGCTCCTCCCTTAGTCTTCCGATCAAAGTGCAATCTAGTGCCCGTCAATCGTCATTGCGTAACAAACAATCCTAACATTTCCTGAAATTCCTCCAAGAACATTTCCGATGGATGGTAGGGTAATAGTGTCCCAAAGGTAGGGTAAGTATGTCCATGGTGACACGAAACCAGTCTCCATGGTAGGGTAACGTGACTTCCTTGGGTAGGGTAAACTCACCCCGCCTTTTGACCTATCCATAGGCCAGAGCGGACATTGTCACGTTATTACCACTACTTAGGTACACCTATTCCTTAAGTACCTTCTGTTCTTAGAGATTTCCGCACCATCAGATATCTCTCGGATATGCGCCTTCATATCCACCTTGTCTACCAACTGACCTCTTGGTCTTATGCATGGGCGTAGACGTAGGTTACCATAGCTCTATATCGTAGGGTCGTTACAGAAAGCACGGCGCAGCAAGGTCAGAAGGGGGGACCACAAAGGCATGGACCTCAGGGTAGGGTGTTTTAGTGGAGCCGGGGTCAGGAGTAGGGCTGAAAGGCCACTAAGGTGGTGAGAGAACCAAGAGCTGAGGGCAGAAGCTGTGGGGAGGGAAGGCGGCGGTGGAACATCTACCCCGGATAGGGCCTCAAGTACCAGCGGCCAGTCTACCTTGTCCCAATCCGGACTCGGAGGGGCCTTGTGGATCAAGGGAGAGGAAAGTTTGATAAGGATGGGGATGTGGTCAGAGCCGGTAGAGGGGAGATCAGCCGACCAGGAATCGTGGAAGGCAGCCAAAAACTTATTGGTAAAGGCCAGGGCAAGAATACCAGGCCTAGTGGTCAAGTCGAAGGGGACCCTGGTGTGGATGCCAGGGGTGTTGAGTAGGCTGTAGCCAGCCTTGGAGGCCGCCTTGAAGTACGGGGAGGACACCAGCAGATCCTGGTCTGAAAACTGGCGCAAAGGGTCAGAAAGGGTGTGGTGCAGGTTAAAATCCCCAAGAGTGAGGGTGGGAGAATCATGAAGAGGAAAAGCATCCGCCAGTGACACTGACCAATGGTGAGAGGTTACAAAATTAATGGAGTACAAGTTGTAAATCCAAAAAACACAGAGAGCTAAGGAAAACAAGCCCTTAGGGGAGTGGATATCCAGTGCCTTTAGGTAAGGCTGATCAAAAAAACAGGGAAGGACAGTGTAGGCTCCGAAGAGCTCCCGATAAACAAAGAAGGCTACCTTAGGCTTGTGGCCTGATGCGACAGGGGGGGAGCAGCCCTTATACATAGAAAAGGACAGTAGTTTCCCCGCCAGACTGCGGGGTCTTGGAGGGCCACTACCTGGGGGGGAGAGGGCAGTGCAGCGAGGCTGTTAAACAGGGAAAGAAAAGCATTCCTGCTCCCTACGTAGTTATGTTGAACAATGGAAAGAAACAGCAGGAAAGAAGGGGATGGTGGCAATCAGTCCACCAAATTTGGATCCATGGGTTGTACTATTATTTATGAAAGGAAGTCCTGATGGAAGTACAGAGATATGGTACTAGGAAAAGGGTGGATGTATTAGGAGAGTGTGGTGGTATTGGTAGATAGGACTGTGGAGAAGGCAGTCACAGATGTTGTTAGGGTTGGGAGAAGTAAGGGCACACAAGATGCAGAAAAAGTGTATATAGGGAGTTCTTCTCATGTAACCCAACCAACACGTTTTTCCTCCACCACCATCCTCTTACTAAGTTGTTATCAAGTCCGGGGGAATGGAGACGGGCTACTGGATTCCTCAAGAGAGGTGAAGAAACCAGCAGACAGGGAGGCAGGTACTGGAGCACAGGGTACTGGGGCAACAATGGATCCAGGGGTGGCCAAGGGATTGGCTTCTGGGAGAGGGGGAGTGGGCATGTGGGCATTGCCCAGAGGGGCATCATCTTCGTCTATAGTGTCATCCTCCTTCATCTTCTGCCTCAGACCCTGAGGTCTGCTGCGTCTGCTGGGAAGGACGAGAAGGGTAGGACCTGTCAGTAGCGGGGTGGCTACCAGAACAGTTTGTACACTTCAGAGGGGCGGCCGGACAGCAGCCGATAACGGGTTTGAGGAAGCCCAACTTGGGGCCTGTAGGGTTGGGACAACAGTGGTTGGCTCTCATGTGGTTCGATGTACAGATTGGGCAGACAGGAATGTTGGCAGTGCAAGCCAGGGCTGGGTGGCCAAACTTCCAGCAATGCCTACATTGCATGAATTTGTTCTTGGAGACCGCATTCTGGACGTTGTGGAGCTTGGAATAGAGGTGGATTTTGGATCCAATCTGGGCCACCCCGGAGGGGGCGATGATGATCACCACGGAGGTAGTGGCCTTGCGGAGGGGGGGACTAGTGTGAGGAAGGAGGCGGTGGGGCCTGGGCAGAAAGTAGACTCTTTCAGGAATTCACCCTACACAATCTGGAAAGCTGCAAAGGAGCAGGAATGTCTGGCCGCGAAGGTGCGTGGGTTCCCATACCCCACTCCATCAACCTGCATGGGGGTGTCGATGTCCTCAACTGGGATATCTAGGATATAACCGTGAGGGGGGTGGTACTGTGCTCCAGGGGGAGCAGGAGGGGAGGGGGGGGGGGTGGCCACTTAGTCTGTTTTGGAAGGAGAGGAGGAGGGGGTCCAGTGGGGCAGCCGGGGGGTAGGCAGCGGATGCCATAACTCTCAGAGAGAGGTTCTGGATAGAGGTTTCCAATGCAGGGAGGGAGGGAGGGTCCTTGGGAGCAGCCGTAGAGGACTGCTCAAGGGCCTCTAGCCTTTGGATGATGTTGCCGATCCCAGAGAGGGCAGTGCACAGTAGTGGTAGGAGGATGACCTCGCTGGCAGACAGGTCTTGAAGCTGAGAATCAGTTGGGGGGAAAATTGGAGCAGCTGCCCCTCCTAGCTGGTGGAGAGTGTGGGCTAGTTCTTCTTGTATCAGAGAAAGAGGAGCGGGAAGAGAGGGGGTGGTGTCCTTGACTCATAGGGCGAGGCATGGCTGGAGGCTCGAGAGCCAGACCTTGATGGTCTGGGACCAGACCCCTCCATGATGAAGGGGGCTGTGCGGGTTAGTGAGGGGGCTGTGCACTTAGAGATTGAAGCCTAAGTCAGGGAAGAAATTAGGTGTGTGGAGATGGTTGCCACGCAAAACCCTAGAGTTTTGCCCAGCTGAATGTAGTAATATTTTTAAGCGAGAGGAAAGTAGAGGGCACGGAGCGTGTTCTGAAAGCTAGGGATTTTTTGTTTTTGTGTTTAACTCATATATTCTTTGTGAAGGTAAAACAACCTGCATGGAGTGCTGGCTATGACAAAAACAAAACCTTAATTCCAAACGCATTCCCCTGCCCTGCAGGGACCAAAACAACCCCCCCAAGACCCTGTGGTATGGGCCTAACCGCACATCCCGCCCCGCATAGGAACAGTCGTCCTCCACAGAGAAGGCAGGAGAGAGAAGAAAACCCTTCAGCATCATCTCAATAAAGAAAAGAATAAATTAGGAAACCCCCAAGTGTCTCTACAGGCGTCCGCGAACGAATGTGTCCGCTGTTGGGCCCACAATAGGACCCTGGCGAGATGCCATGAGGGGGCCTGCCAGCTCAACCTAAGAGATAGTATAATACCAAGGTAGGCCAACTAGTTGTTCCGCCGCGGGCAGGCCACAAGCGTGGAGGGAGGAAGACAGGCGAGAGATGCCAGCAACCTGTGATAGAGGAGGGCCGCCGATACTGCCAAGGAGGGAGGAGGTAGACCCCAGCTATGAGGAGTCTGGTTGTGGAAACGGTTGGATGGTGCCTGTAGTGACAACAGAGTCAGGAAAGAGTTGTAGAGCTGCTGCGAGGGTAGCAGAAGTGAGAGCAGCACCAAGTAATACTGGCCTGGAGGGGAGGTAGGGGGGGCAGGCCAAAGCACTACCACCTCAGTGATGCTGGGGCCCGAAGGCCAAGGCAGTAGGGTGCCAGCTGATCCCAGAGGAGAGGAGATGAAGAGGGCAAGGTAGCAAAGATCTGGACAAAGAATACGGTAGGGGGCTGCAACTAGGGTCACAGAAGTAGGCAAGGCTACTCCCGATAGCCCAGAGGACAACCATCCCCACTGACCGTCCAGTCATCACCAAGCCACCAAAGCCAACCGTGCTGATGCTAAACGAGATGAAGCAAAAGCAGGGTAGAGAGAACAGAGACCGCACGATGAGGCCTCCAGGGTGAGGAGAGAACCCCCATCCAGCAGAGGCGAGATGCCAGGTGAGGGAAGGAGGAGAAGAGAGGCCCCGATGGGCAGAGGGATGAAAAGAAACAGCCTGCACCCCCCGGCAGGAGGGTGCATGGCTCGAGAAAAGTGGTGATGATTCCTCGGTGTTGAGTTGTTCCCAATTAGGAAATATTTTTCAATGACCAGAGGTGTAGCGGAGACGGAGGATATTCTGAAAGCTAGGAATTTTTTTTTTTTTTTATTTAACTCATATATTCTTTGTTAAGGTACAAGAACCTGCATGGAGCGCTAGCTATGGCAAAAACAAAACCTTAATGTCAAAAGCAACAAACGATAACGAAATATCTCACCACCAGTAATCCCCGCCTGTGAGTAATGCAACCCACTGCGCCCGCCAGGGCGACTAATCACAAAAGGAAAGACAAGCCTCCTCCCGCACAGAGAAAACATAAAACACGAAAAGTAAATTAAAACCAGGAAAGATAACAGAAGGAACTACTTCTTCAATCTGAAACAGGGTTGGTGCCGGGCGAAGCCCGTCCCCCGCCCATGGGGGGGGGGAAAGTTGGTTCTGGTATCGGAGATGTATCGTGCCAGTGTAACGGGGGCTCCCTCAGGTAGATGGCTCCCAAGGATGCGACCGCACCAAACTTCAAATCTCTCAACACAGCTCTTGCAAAAGTATAAAAAATAAAAGTAAACGGTAAAACTTAATATCGTTAAGCTCAGGCTTATCTCAATTAAAGTCTCTCGAGAGGATGTTGATTCTGTCGGGGTAGGAGAGTTCTCGTATAATCCTTAAGTAGTCAGACTTATACCAAAAACTCCCCCATCAGGTTACCCCGACCATCACGAGTATGCCCTTCTCCGTAAGGGTTGCCCCGGCACCATTACCGTATCCCCGAAGGGCTAT
>LN891231.1:0-15734 GCA_900010015.1 Tuber aestivum
TCTCGTATGGTTCGATGCACAGATCGGGCAGACAGGAATGGTGGCAGAGCAAGCTGGGGCCGGGTGGCCAAACGTCCAGCAGTGCCTGCATTGCATGAATTTGTTCTTGGAGACCGCATTCTGGACATTATGGAGCTTGGAGTAGAGGAGGATCTTGGACCCAATATGGGCCACATCAGAGGGGGCGACGATAATGACCACTGAGGTGGTGGCATTGCGAAGGAGGGGGTCAGGTTGGAGGTAGAGGGCGCCAAAGATGTCGACATACTTGGCGGTTTTAATGGACTCAGCGTGTGCGGGGAAGAGGTTGGGTTGGTCCTGTGGGAGGAAGGCAACTGGAAGGCCATGGATGACGAGCTCGACCTCGTTAGGCGCGGGACGGAAGGGGCGGTAGGGATTGTTTCTAACGGCGAAGGACTGGTTGATTTTCTTGGCAAGTACCTCGTAGTAGGGGGAGTAGCTGGTTGCGGGCATGAGGGGATCGCTAGCCAAGAGGGTGATAACGCCACGTGCATTGACAGTGGCTGAAAAGGAAACGGGGAAGGGGCAGTTTGCCTCCCGAAGGACGGAGGCAACAATGACAGGGGTGGTTGCCGCCAGGCGCGTTGCGTCAGGGTGAAGGACTGGAGCGGTTCGAGGCGCGAAGAAGCAACGTTCGGCAGCAGGAAGGGGGGCAGCCTCCCAGACCCGGGAGGGGGCACCACCCGATGCCGCGACTTGGGCTGCGGTGGTTGCTTTCTTCTTGCCCTTGGCATTGGTCTGTTGTATCTGGCCCCTGGGGGGGGCTGCAGCACTGGCGTAGAAGGAGGAGGGCGGGACTAGTGTGAGGAAAGAGGGGGTGGGGCCTGGGCGGAAACTAGATTCTTCTGGGAATTCACCCTGCGCGAACTGGAAGGCTGCAAAGGAGGGGGGATGTCTGGCCGTGAAGGTTCGTGGGTTACCATACCACACACCATCAACTTGCACTGGGGAGTCGATGTCCTCAACCGGGATATCTAGGATAGAGCCGGGAGGCGGGCGGTACTTGTCTCCCGGGGGAGCGGGAGGGGGGGGGGGCGGCAGCGGGCGCCTTGTCTGTTTTGGAGGGGGAGGAGGGCGGGGGGCTGGTGGGGCCGCTGAGGGGTGGGCAGCTGATACCGTGACCCTTAAAGCGAGGTCGCGGACAGAAGGTTCTAATGCAGGGAGGGAGGGAGGATCCTTCGGGTCAGCCTTGGCGGACTGCTCGAGGGCCTCCAGTCTTTGGATAATGCTGCCTATTCCAGAGAGGGCAGTGCAGAGCAGTGGTAGGCGGATGGCTTCGCCAGCAGACAGTTCTTGAAGCTGGGAGTCGGTTGGGGGGGGAATCGGGGGGGCTACGCATCCTATGTGGCGGAGAGTACGGGCTAGCTCTCCCCTTACCCGAGAGAGATGAGCAGGGAGGGAGGGAGTTGGAGTCCTTGACTCGTAGAGTGCAGAGCGGTTGGAGGCTCGAGATCCAGACCTTGAAGGTCCCGGACCAGGCCCCTCCATGATGAAGGGGGCTGTGCGGGGTAGTGAGGGGGCTGTGCACTTAGAGACTGAAGCCTAAGCGAGAGAAGGAATTAGGTGTATGGAGATGGTTGCCACACAAAACCCTGAAGGTTTACCTGGCCGAATGCGGTAATGTTTTTAAGCGAGAGGAAAGTAGAGGGCGTGGAGCGGACTGAAAGCTAGGGATTTTTTTTTTGTTTGACTTATTGATTATTTGTTTAGGGTACAAAAAACGTATGGAGCACTAGCTATGACGACAAAAAACCCATATCCCTTCTCTCGCCACAGGAAAAAGCCAACCCCCCAAGCCCCTCTGGTATGGAGCCAACCGCACATCTCAGCTCAAAGAAAAGAAACCCAAGCCCGGCTAGATAGACGAACAAGGAAATCCTAACTAAGAAGAAAGCAGGAAGGGCCTGGAAAACCCGCTGAGAAATCCCGAAAAGACAAAAGAAAGGTTCGTAGCAAGCCACCTAGGCCCCAAAGGGCGAGTCCACTCATTCCAGCAGGAAGCGACACACGAAGAGCGCTAAGCTAGGGGGCCCCCCCCAGACCCACTTCAAGGAGACAGCGCAATACCATGGAGGGAAGGAAGAGACTAGCCGGCCGTGGGCGATAACTGAGGGGAGGGGAAGGTGCAGCAGTAGGGTGCCAGCCGATCCGACCATAGGGAGAGAAGAGCAGTGGAGTAGACCCAAAGACCTTAAACATCGTCTATCGGTATCGTGTTCATGTCTGACTAGGCAGCCTCTTAGGGAAACAAGAGAATGGAGAGATCGACCATAGCCTGGTGGCTGTTCTCCCCTACTGCAACTGTAGTCCTGGCCGTCTGACGATGGTGGTTAAGGGATTACCGACCGTGAGAAGGCTAAGTGAGGCCAACTGTCACAAACCGTGACTAAGCAAGGCAGATTTCACATAGCTCGGATTTCCGAGTTATAAGTATGTTGGGATTTCACATGACGCACACTAGTGGGCCATAGGTTATTATGTTTACCTGTTCATGACTCACAGTTGTGAGTCACACGATGTTATGATTTTCGCACATGACTCATACTTATGAGTCATGGGTTTCACTCAGGTGACGCGAGTTGCGTACCTGACTTGGTTATTATGTTTTGATTGGTTTAGGCATGTTGCGCAGCGACTCATAGAAGTCGTCTGATGGATTTCATATGACTCATGGTTATGAGTCACAGGGTTCGCGTGACGCGAGGTATGAGTCACGCCAGGTGAAGAGCTACTATATAAAGGGGTCACTAGGACACCGAGTATTAGCTCTTCACATGTTCTTCTTGTTTATTTCCTACCTTTAAGTTATTATTAATAAAACCTACCTTTACGCTCTTTAAAATTTATCTTAAGAAACCCGAGAAGTGTCTTTCCTCTCAGAAGAAAAGATTGAGTCCTAAGCAAGGACTAAGAAGAAGAATAAGGAGATAGGTGCGAGTACGATAGTGGTCAAAGGACTAGACTATCGGGATCGCGTAGGCATAGGCCTAAGAGCTATCGCCTTACAGAGAAGTATCGTTACCTGTCGCTCGGTCCTACCCAGTAGGATTCTTAACAACCCAGGCCGAGATCATACCAGTCAGGAACATCCTATAATACGCCTGACGATGAGGCCACAGCAGAAATACAACAACTAACTTCAGAAGTGGACCTACCTTGTGAAAGCCACCAAACAAATCTCTACCACCCACGACTATCATCATGGATCGACCCATCCAGGTTGGAAATCCCAATCGAGGGACCACCAAGTAGACCACCACCCTTCTTGCAGATATGCAGTACGACAGAAAATGCACCCCTATCTAGATTAAGCGAAGAATCGGAGGTATATGCCAATGAAGTAATTGAAGCGATTATGCTACCGACAATGGACGATTACAGAAGAAGCCTGTACCACCCCACTACGGAAGACATTGCCCCGTGGCAAATGAAAAGCAGAAATATGGACATCGAGGAGGAACAAGCTACGTTCTAAGTATGCCAAAAGATGGGAAACAGCTTACGACAACAAATGATCAAAGGCTACCAAAATGTAACAACCCTATGATATAGAGCTATGGTAACCTACGTCTACGCCCATACATAGGACCAAGAGGTCAGATGGTAGACGAGGCGGATATGCAGGCGCATATCCGAGAGATATCTGATGGTCCGGAAATCTCTAAAGAACAGAAGGTACTTAAGGAATAACCGTACCTAAGTAGTAGTTATAACGTGACAATGTCCGCTCTAGCCTATGGATAGGTCAGAAGGCCGGGTGAGTTTACCCTGCTAAAGGAGGTCACGTTACCCTACTATGGAGACTGGTTTTGTGTCACCATGGACATACTTACCCTACCTTTGGGACACTATTACCCTACCTTCCATGGGAAATGTTCTCGGAGGAATTTCAGGAAATGTTAGGATTGTTTGTTACGCAATGACGATTGACGGGCACTTGATTGCACTTTGATCGGAAGACTACGGGAGGAGCTATAGTACTCCGAACAAGCTGTAACTTGGTAGAATTATTCCTAACAGGTACCTGCGGCCCCAGGGTTCGCCCCGGGCGTCATGGGCCAAAATGGGTGGAGTTGCCATTATGCTAGTTGAATGGAATCTATGAAGACATGTCCATAACACTGTATGCGTCATCGCCATCCGTCCGACCGGAAGCTGTTCGCAGGATATATAAGGGGGCCAAGGTGAGAAGGTCAGGTACCTTCTCCAACAAGAACGGAGTAAAACGGACCAAAACTGACGGAGTTAGTGTGAGCTATCCGGAAGGGTCCCCAGCGTAGTCCCGGGTAGTGCCGGAGACATCTGGGAAGGCTTACGCCAATCATGCCTGCACGTGCCCCTTTGCCGTAGGCTCTTTATGGGTTGTTTGAGAGTCTAATAGCATGACACTTATCACAATGAGTGGTGTGCCGGGGGTAAGGGACCATGGGTAGCGCCTATGGGTCCCGCCGTCGACATAGCTCTTCGGGCGAGAGTCGTAGACCCCCTAAGTTCGCAATCAGGAAAGATAGAGCTTAGCCGGAAGACAGCTGATGTCTACGAGTGCTTGCATAGGTCATACCATATGGGAAGAGAGTCAATTAGTTAGCTTTCCTAAGGGTCTCGACAGTTAGCTACTGACGAGACACCGATGTGCAGAGGTTTTTACTCTGGCAGGTGTATTGGTAAACACCTTGCAGGAACTGATGTGCATATGGGAGACTTCTGCTAGAGTGCGCTGACACCTATAGCCCTTCGGGGACACGGTAATGGTGCCGGGGCAACCCTTATGGAGAAGGGCATACTCATGTTGGTCGGGGTAACCTGATGGGGGAGTTTTTGGTATAAGTCTGACTACTTAAAGATTATACGAGAACTCTCCTACCCCGACACAATCAACATCCTCTCGAGAGACTTTAATTGAGATAAGCCTGAGCTTAACGATATTAAGTTTTACCGTTTACTTTTATTCTTTACACTTTTGCAAGACCTGTGTTCGAGAGATTCGAAGTTTGGTGCGGTCGCATCCTTAGAAACCATCTACCTGAGGGAGCCCCTGTTACAGTATATCGTTAAGCGAGCCTCTCGCTTAACTCTCCTCCTGATTTTTTGTTGGTGAAATCGACGTTAATAGACCACGATGGCTACTCAAGCTTTGCCACCTACGGTCGAAGAAACAACGTCGAGTTCGGACAGCAGCTTGGATCTCAACGAGAATCCACTAGAAGCTGCCATTTTTAGATCCTCTATTATCGCAGACACGCGCGGCCTAGGAGAATCATCGCATCTATTGATCGATGCGGCTCCTATGGAACTCCCAAACGAATGTCGAGACTTGGTCCTTCCGGACCCCGGCATCGCCGCTCTGTCGTTCCTAAGCGATATTCCTTTTGCACAAGGTGTACAAAAGGGCAACCCCGAAGCCGAAGAATTAACCATCGCGGAATTCACGCGCAACTTCGTCGAGCCCTATATCCTACGAGAAGTGATGCAGGAGATCACAAGGGCAAAAGGGGAATTGCATAATTGGAATAAGAAGACACAGAAGGTCTTCCGAAAACAGATCATAGAATCATCGGTGGGATGGATGAAAAGGCAACATGAAGCATTCTTGGTATTGTTAGGAAACCAAGAAGCAATGAGGGTACGGATGGAAGCATTGGAAAAGGCTGCGAAGGATGGATATCAGATAGATGAGGACAATGATGTCCTGGTGATTGAGGCGGTCCCTGCGGTGCCCCTATTAAAGGAGAAACCTGCGAATTATGCAGGGCAACTGACGCTCTTTGCGAGAAACGAGAAATACAGGCCTCAGCTGAGCCCGTTAGGACTGAGAATCGTGGAAAGCTTAAAGGATCAAGGATCCGAAGCAGCTCATTCTTTCGCTCTTGCCTCCTCTCGTTCCCTCACCACTTCGGTGGCCCGCAGTCACTCCGTCAGTCCCATAGGGACTACACGACCACAAGGTTCACGACGAGTGTCCCCTCAACCATCGTGACCTATCCGAGAACCCTCTCCCACAATCACAGTATCATCTGTGGAACATCCCGAATCGCAACCCGCTTTCCCGTTCCCCGTATCGCTCCTCCCTCCCTCAGGGGGAACTTTCGATCAAGGTCCCATGATACCTTTCGAGCATAACCCGACACCCGCAGCAACACCTGCACCTCTTGCGGTCAAAAGTAGATGGCCAGCCATGAGACCAGGGTCTCCGGGGCTGGTTGACCGTATCGAAAGGACGTTGAATATACTTGAGAGAACCTCACGCCAACCAGGCCGACCCGCCACGGCTTCTCAAGGCACTCCTGTTCCTGTCACGGCTACTCCGCGCCAACCCAACCGGCCACAGATCCCTATACCAACGGCACCTGTTAAACCCTCGGGAAATGCTGGCTTTTCTGGGTTTGGACTGACACCCTCGAACAAAGGACCCTTTTGTCACCCCACTTGCCCTGGATACGGTGGACGTCATGACTTCTTTTGTCAACCACCGCCAGCAGAGGTACCGGGGGGTCCACCGAAGGACAGCAGACAAGATAAGGGAAAGGGAAGGGAACAACCCAAATGTGGGTGGTGCGACAAGAGAGGACACGAGGGACCTCCACTACACCCAGAGACCTGCCTGGCTTTTGCCGAATGGTTAAAGGTGTCGCAGGCTGCGCCAAACCCGATACCGTCGGGGAGTAACCAGCCAGCAGGCTCAGTGCCGCCACAAGCACCGTCAGGAGGGGGTCCTCCGGATGACGGGAATCATGGTGGTCGAGACGAGCAATTTGAGGGTTATGAGAGACCAAGGGAAACTTTCGCTGGTAACGCCGGAGGCAGCGGAGGTGGTAACCAACCTCCCGGTGGTGGATTCTTTGGGGCTGGCGCAGGAGATCCGGGTGATTCCGATCCTGATGACAGTTCTGATGATGATGCCGACTCCCTACCTGATATCACAACCTATTTGGACCACGTCGCAATGGCTGGAGCGATGAGAAGAAAGACCGATATGACCGTCGGGCAGATGCACTACGAGAAAGGTTGCAAAACCAATCTCGTTCCTCGTCTTCATCAAGTCGTAGGAAGCCGGAAAAGCTAAGCGGCATTCCCACATTTAAGGGAGTGATTGCGGACCTGGCTAGTTTTCTGACTCTGGTCGAAGTCAAGTTCGAATACTTTTCCGATTGCCGTCTGACGGACATGGATAAGATCAACTTGGTAATACCTCTTCTCGAAAACGAAGCACGCAATTGGTACCTAGGGATACACTCTCACATCAACCGTGAGGCTGCGAAAAGAGCGGGAATGCCATTCAACAAGAACGGGCCGCTCCGGACATGGAAGGGTTTCCATGAACGGTTAGAGCACAGTCACGGAGGTGATAATGTGAATCGGGATACCAATCTCCTCGAGTGGAATGACTTGGTGATGAAACCCAACCAAACCGCTTCTTACCTGGATAGGATTATTGATCTGATGTACAAGCTGAATTACACAGACCATCAACAGGTTAAGGATAAGGTTAGGGCTGGGATAACGCCGAAGCTTCGGGCCGCGTGGGCATTAAAGACCCCTCACCCCGACAGCCTCAACGACTATTTGGATCTACTCCGACAAGTCGGTCACAACTTAGAGGATGACAAGGGTTTCGGACATCTCATTGATGACAAACCACCAAGACCACGAGAGAAAAGAGAAAAGGAAACTTCTAAACCTACTGGCAGGTTTAAGAAGAAGGAAAAAGGTTCGGGTTGGAAGGACAACAAACCGCGGAAGACTGCTAATGTTGGCGCCGGGAAGCAGGCAGGGACGTCTGAGTATCCTATTTCTCATCAAGGCATCCCGCAGACCCTGACTGATAAACTACGCAACAATAAGCAATGCACTAAGTGTGGGAAGGAAGGACACTTCTGGAGACAGTGTTCGATGACATCCCCAGTTGTTTATGCTGTGAAGAATACTGCGGGAGTGAAACGGTCACACCCAAAGGCAGAATCTTCGACAATGGGCAACAAACGACTCAAGCGTATTGAAGCGTCTTGTCCGCCGCCTTCGGGTCCTAAGCTTTTAGAAGCCCGCAAACCCTCTCCTACTATTATGGAGGTTGATACGGACCTCAGCGAAGATCAACGATGATCTTGAAGAAAGGATAGCTACTCCAAGTGGAAAGGATTAAGGTAAGAACCAATCCGCGTTGACTAGCTCTTCAGTTCTGACCAGTCTTTGATACAGGAGTATCAGGAGACTACCTGGTCAGGTAGATGTTACAGTCGCGCGCGGTGTTCTGGTTTTTTCCTTAAGTTGTTAAGTTTAGTTATTTCTTATGTTATCATTCATGTTGGACATTTCTGGGGAAATTACTTTCAGGTTTTTCTTTGGATAAGCATTCTGCTCCGAGGGGTCGCTTCGGAAAATGGGAACCACGGGACATTCGGATGGGGCACAAAGATGCTCTGTTTGGCACCGGTTGACTGGACGTCTCCGGAGAGCAAATGTATTTTCTTGTCTTATATGGGTCAGTTGTCTTGTACGGTTGGAATTGGTTCGGGTCATTAGTCTTGAATAAAAGTTATCTTTCAAGTTTACCTGAGGAGGGTTTAATACCCGAAATCATGCTGGCGTGATAGTGAACAGCACTCCAATCCCTTTACTGATTAAACAATTCTTGAAAACGTTTACCGACCCGTTGTGGCCGCTCTTGTGTCGAAAGGCAAGAGACTAGTAAGAATGAGTACGATGAGACAGCAAAAGAAGGCGAGGCACTCAAGCCCACCCCGACATAGCAAATCAATTCACTTAAGGGTGAAACTAGATTGGCACATAGGGTGTAGGCAAGTCAGTGCCGAAGCGCTATTGTTACTAGATAGCGGAGCCACTGGCCCCGTGCTGAGTAGTCAATGGGTAAAAAGTACCCAAGCTCCTTGTGTAAAGAAAAGGATCCATACTCCAATCAAGGACGCAAGCGGAAATAACATACCAGGATCAGGTCTTCATTATACCAAGTCATTAGACTTGAAGATCAGTGATTATATAAATGGTATGCGCTTTGAGGTAGCTGATATTGCCGACAGAAAAGTCGATGGCTATCTCCCAATGTCGTGGCTAAGAGATCATAACCCCGACATAGATTGGAAAGTAGGATCTCTGACCTGGCGCTCAGATTTCTGTAAAGCAAATTGTCTTACGGAACAGAGGCGGTTAGTATACATGTCGGATGAGGAGCTATTGGCAGAAGACCCAGAAAATGTGTATTTTCTAGGGACAGTAGAGTTTGCCCATGAGAGAGGAGGAGATGTCACGATCCAACTCCCGCCGGAGTACAAGGATTTTGGTGATATCTTCAGCCAAGAAAGGATAGATGCGTTACCGGAACATACAAAGTATGATCACAGGATCGAATTGATCCCCGGAAGTACCCCGCCTTGGGGTCCCATCTATCCGATATCAGAGAAAGAGCGGAAAGCACTTAAGGAGTTCATACCCGAGATGTTACGGACACGGAAGCTAGAAAGATCTACTTCCTCATCCTCCGCTCCTATACTGTTTGTGCCAAAACCTGATGGCACACTGAGACTGGTAATAGATTACCGGGGGCTCAATAAAATAACGGTGAAGAACAGATATCCTCTCCCGTTAATGAATGAACTGCGAGGAAGGCTCTCCAAAGCCACAGTGTATACCTTGATGGATCTCAAGAATGGCTATTGGGGGATCCAGATGGCCAAGAAGGCTACCGGAGATACACACTCGCATGAGGAACTCACGGCTTTCCGTAGCAAATTGGGATTACATCAATTTAAGGTGATGCCCTTTGGGTTATGTAACGCACCCGCCACCTTCGAGAGCATGATAAATGACATATTTGGAGATATGCTGGGAGAAGGAGTCGTAGCCTATATGGACGATATCCTGATCTATTCAGAGACCATTGAAGAACATGTCTCGTTGGTTAGGCGCGTGATGGAAAGACTTAGAGAACACCGACTATGTGCAAATATAAAGAAGTTGTTCTTCCACAGACGTGAGATAGAATTTCTAGGTTATAGGATATCCGAAAAGGGGATATCTATGACCACCAAAAAGGTGGATTCCATCTTGGAATGGAAGAAGCCGACTAACGTCGTCGGAGTCCAAAGTTTTCTGGGCTTCGCCAACTTCTATAGAAAGTTTATAGAGGGTTTCAGCAAGATAGCGAAGCCTTTGACGGACCTTACTAGGAAAGATGTCAAATTTGATTGGACCCCTACTTGTAGCGAGGCATTCTTTGAGTTAAGAAAGGCCTTCACTTCGGGACCAATCCTAGCACACTTCGATTCTACCCGTCAAACCAAGTTGGAAACGGATGCAAGTGACTTTGCTTTGGGTGCCGTGCTGTCTCAATTCTGCGAAGATGAGAAATGGCATCCAGTGGCCTTTCATAGTAGGAAGTTCCACCCGGCAGAGATAAATTATGATGTACATGACAAGGAAATGACTGCCATAGTTGCAGCTTTCAAGGAGTGGGAACATCTGTTTCGGTCGGTGGAGGGTGAAATCTCGGTTTACACCGATCACAAGAATTTGGAGTACTTTAATAGTACTAAGACCCTCAACTGCCGACAACATCGCTGGGCAGAATTCCTGCAACCGTTCAATTTCAAGGTGGTTTACCATGAAGGAAGGTTGAATACGAAGGCTGATGCACTGTCGAGGCGTGGAGACCACCGCCCTGAAGGGGGGAGTAATTCTCTATCAGAGACACCAAAGCCATTTTTTCGCCCCGGACAATGGATTGTGGGACAGGAGCGAGACCTCTTATGACCACAAGCATTGGCAGCCTGTCAAGGCTACAGGTTACAATCAGCAATTTTGGATGCATTACGAATTGCTGCGAAACAGGACCCTGTCTATATGAAGGACTTAAAGGCTGTGTCAGCAGAAGACAAAGGAGTCGACCGGAACCTGACAATAGAAAGAGATCTCCTTCTATATAAGAACAGGTGGTACGTTCCTGACTCACAGGAGTTGAAACACCAGATCATGGAAGCTGAACATGACTCCCGTATTGCGGAACACTTTGGGACATATAAGACGGTAGGCAGGGTTAGGGCTAACTTCTTTTGGCCTAAGATGGACGAGAGCATTACGGACTATGTTCGTACATGTGATACCTGTCAACGGAACAAGTCCGTTAAGCATAAGAAGTTTGGTCTACTGGAACCTGTTGGAGTACCCTTGAGACCGTGGACGGATATCTCAATGGACTTTATAGTCGCTCTACCAAAATCAGAAGGGTATACAAAAATTTGGGTAATTGTGGATCGATTTTCAAACATGGCACACTTTATACCTTTGGCCACAGAGATCCCTATCAAGGATCTGGCTCTGATATTCCTGAAGGAAGTTTGGCGGCTCCATGGGCTCCCAGAATCTATTATCTCTGACCCTGATAGTCGATTCACATCCAAGTTTTGGATAAGCCTGATGCAACAGTTGCAATTGAAACTACGGTTATCAACCGCTTTCCATCCTGAGACTGATGGGCAAACTGAGCGGGTGAACCAGACCTTAGAGCAATACTTGAGAAGTTATTGTTCTTACCAGCAAGATGATTGGGCATCGCTACTACCTTTAGCGGAATATGCATACAATACTTCAACCTCTGAGTCAACTAGATTATCTCCATTTGAGATCAATTACGGTTTCAACCCACGGACCAACTGGTCGGGTACCATTTCAGAGCGACAAGGTGTTCACCCCAGTAGCGAGCTATTGGTAAGGAATTGGGAAGGTGTCTGGCAGGAAGTCCGAGATACACTTAAGCGAGCTCAAGAGAGGCAAAGGAAATGGCATGACCAGAAACGGTTGCCATCACCTGAATATGTTACGATGGAAGATGTCACAAATGGCAGGGCAAAAAAGGCTGATCGTGTGATGTTAAATCGAAAAAACATCCGCACTAAACGACCTATGGAGAAGCTGGACCACCGAATGTTTGGACCCTTTGTGGTCAAGCGAAAGGTAGGTAACCAAGCTTACGAACTCCAATTGCCTGCCCGTTGGTCAATCCATCCGGTATTCAATGTCGGACTCTTAGAACCCTATCGTGAGGACCCAAGTGGTAGAAGGATTAAGGAAGTCCCTGTCCCAGAGATAGTAGACAATGAGCCCAGTTATGTTATCGAGGCAGTCGTTGATAGTCGATGGTACGGAAATATGAAAGCGAAATTTCCTAATCGCTTCATTCAGTACCTAGTTTCATGGGAAGGCTATGGCATAGAGGAGAACTCTTGGGAGCCATATGAAATGCTAGAAGACACTGGCTTACAGGCCATAAAGGATTTCCACCATCAGTATCCCCACAAACCTAGAGACCATAGGGTTGAGGGCGAACCAAACTGGGGAAATAAAAGACAACGTTAGCGGACCGGGTCGGTCCGTAGAGAAGAGGGGAGTGATGTAACGACCCTACAATATAGAGCTATGGTAACCTACGTCTACGCCCATACATAGGACCAAGAGGTCAGATGGTAGACGAGGCGGATATGCAGGCGCATATCCGAGAGATATGTGATGGTCCGGAAATCTCTAAAGAACAGAAGGTACTTAAGGAATAAGTGTACCTCAGTAGTAGTTATAACGTGACAATGTCCGCTCTAGCCTATGGATAGGTCAGAAGGCCGGGTGAGTTTACCCTGCCAAAGGAGGTCACATTACCCTACCATGGAGACTGGTTTCGTGTCACCATGGACATACTTACCCTACCTTTGGGACACTATTACCCTACCTTCCGTCGGAAATGTTCTCGGAGGAATTTGAGGAAATGTTAGGATTGTTTGTTACGCAATGACGATTGACGGGCACTTGATTGCACTTTGATCGGAAGACTACGGGAGAAGCTATAGTGCTCCGAACAAGTTGTAACTTGGTAGAATTATTCCTAACAGGTACCTGCGGCCCCAGGGTTCGCCCCGGGCGTCATGGGCCAAAATGGGTGGAGTTGCCGTTATGCTAGTTAAATGGAATCTATGAAGACATGTCCATAACACTGTATGCGTCGTCGCCGTCCGTCCGACCGGAGGCTGTTTGCAGGGTATATAAGGGGGCCAAGGTGAGAAGGTCAGGTACCTTCTCCAAAAAGAACGGAGTAAAACGGACCAAAACTGACGGAGTTAGCGTGAGCTATCCGGAAGGGTCCCCAGAGTAGTCCCGGGTAGTGCCGGAGACATCTGGGAAGGCTTACGCCAATCATGCCTACACATGCCCCTTTGCCGTAGGCTCTTTATGGGTTGTTTGAGACTCTAATAGCATGACACTTATCACAATGAGTGGTGTGCCGGGGGTAAGGGACCATGGGTAGCGCCTATGGGTCCCGCCGTCGACATAGCTCTTCGAGGGAGCGTCGTAGACCCCCTAAGTTCGCAATCAGGAAAGATAGAGCTTAGCCAGAAGACAGCTGATGTCTACGAGTGCTTGTATAGGTCATAGCATATGGGAAGAGAGTCATTTAGTTAGCTTTCCTAAGGGTCTCGACAGTTAGCCACTGACGAGACACCGATGTGCAGAGGTTTTTACTCCGGCAGGTGTATTGGTAAACACCTTGCAGGAACTGATGTGCATATGGGAGACTTCTGCTAGAGTGCGCTGACACCTATAGCCCTTCGGGGACACGGTAATGGTGCCGGGGCAACCCTTACGGAGAAGGGCATACTCATGTTGGTCGGGGTAACCTGATGGGGGAGTTTTTGGTATAAGTCTGACTACTTAAAGATTATACGAGAACTCTCCTACCCCGACACAATCAACATCCTCTTGACAGACTTTAATTGAGATAAGCCTGAGCTTAACGATATTAAGTTTTACCGTTTACTTTTATTCTTTACACTTTTGCAAGAGCTGTGTTCGAGAGATTCGAAGTTTGGTGCGGTCGCATCCTTAGGAACCATCTACCTGAGGGAGCCCCCGTTACACAAAATTACCCCTTGTACAATAAGCTATTGAGCGGCGGATCAACAGACCGTAACTTCTACGAAATAGACGACGGCTTGGTCTACTCCCCGACTCGGTATGGTGCATGGTGCCTGTATATCCCTAATGGATACGCAGGTAATAAGGAAATCTTACAAGAGTATATCATACGAAACATCTACACCAATAGGCACTATAGCGCAAAAACAAACCTACATTCTGCAACTGGCTATTTCTTCTGGCCGCAAATGAGAAACAATTTCCATCAGTATGTGGCACAGTGCGACACCTGCCAGACCAACAAACCTAGAACCCAGCTCCCCGAGAGTACCACACGAACGCTGCCTATCCCAGCAGAAGAATTCGAATCACTCGCTATCGACTTTGCCGAACCATTTAACAAATCAGACGGTTATGACATGGTTATGGTAGTTATGGATAGATGAAGTGCATAGACTTAGTTCATACCTACCAGGTCAACAAACACAACAGAACAAACAATTGCAGAGCTAACCGAGCAAGTATGCACCCCACATGGATACCCTTGCTCCATAGTGACCGATGCGGACCCACAGTTTACTTCCAGATTCTGGCAACAATGGTGTAAATCCCTGGGCATTGTGCATCTCTGTGCCCAACCAGAACACCATGAGACCAACTGCCAGGTAGAACGACGGATTAGAGAACTCAAAACAGCAATGCGGAGCATTACGAAGAACAGACAGAATAAGTGGAAGCTAACGCTAGCCGAAATAGCAGCACACATAAATGGATCGTATACGGAAACCTATGGCTATTCCCCCTATGCAATAGTGTATTGGAAAGAATACCCCATGATGAAAACCCTTCGGTTTGGGAAATCATCTGTGCCGGCTACCGATAAATTCCTTAACAGACACCAGGAAATGAGGAACCCGGTATACCAGAATCTCTAACTGGCACGATTCCAGTCAACCCGGAAAGCCGCAAAGAGACGCAGACTACACAAGCGCATCCCCATCAGACAACAGATCTTGGTGTATGGCAGCCAGTTCGCAACTCAATCAGGATGAAGCAGAAAACTGGAACCCTTGTAGAGAGGCCCATTCACAGTAACCGGGTTTGATGACTATACGGAAAACTACATGGTAAAAACGGATGCAAGGATGTACCGCGGGACCCGAAGGTACCTTTCATGCAAGCTCGGTTAAGAAGTACATACCAAACAATGATGACAAGTTCCCTGGACGGGCCCACGCAAGGCCAGCCGCAATACTGATAAATGAGCACCCAGAATGGGAGGTTGACAAGATCCTGGACCACCGGCAGCGCTACAATAGAGATGAGTTCCTGGTCAGCTGGAAAGGATATCCCGCAAGTGAGAACAGTTGGGAACCAATCGAGGAACTAGGAAATACGACTGAACTAATCCACGTATGGTGGGCAAGTAACGAGGAAGGGGACCCACCAATAATCCATGAGGTAACGATGTGCTGGGCACCAACAATCCCAGAAATAAACCGATAGCAATTCACACCATGAACCCCAAAAGGTTTTTGGGCCCCATGCACTGACGAGGAATTCTCACCTAGAGACGAAACAGAGCAGGACTTGGAATCTCCCACACCCTCTGAAATTTAAGCGACCCACACACACACACCTCCACGAAACCTACGTACCCACGCTCTCAGAAATTTAAGCAACACACATACACACACCTACACGAAACCCACGCACCCACACTCTCAGAAATTTAAGCAACACACACACACACCTACATGAAACCCACGCACCCACACTCCCAGAAATTTAAGCGACCCACA